>CATIWQ010051068.1:0-27629 GCA_949673415.1 Euphorbia schlechtendalii | reverse complement strand
ACTATTACATTCTCAAGTGAATTATTCAAGCCCGGCAACAGTAGAAAAGGTGTCAATAATGAAAGAGATGAAAAAGGATGAAGTGGGCCGAGAAATACAAGCTAGCAGAGACCATTTAGTCAAAATTGCACATGTTTTCTTCTTTTTCTTTTGTTAATTAGATCATCCAAACTAATAAAACAAACTTCATCGAAAATATCTGCTCTGCTTTAAGAGTCTTGGTTAAAATCGCAAGATTCTTCCAATAGACAAGACGGATTTCCCCGTTTTGTTTTATTTTAAGTAATAAATACGATACCACTAAACCCAAATTCACTAAATATACCAATTCCAATAGTTAATTACGCTTATCGCTAGCGTCGGCAGAGTTATTTTCCTTTTATAACCGTAAAACACCCCCAACTTGCATTCTCAGCTTAACAGAATTCCCTCCCATTTTTACTATGCTCGAATTCATTAATTTTTTATTGTGAAGCACCGAATGAGTGTATCTTCTAAGCAGTTGTTGACAGTTGGCAGGCACCAGATGATTAGTAGAAGATTTACTCCTCCTTCTGATCCTCTCCGCGAATTTTGTTAGATCTGGGCTTGCGACTAAGGCATTCATGGAGGCGGGCGGAGGCTTGGTAGCCGGCTCTCACAATAGGAATGAGCTCGTTGTCATCCGTAGAGATGGTGAATCTGGTGTAAGCTTTCTTTGCTGCTGCTAAAATGCCGAGGATTCACTCTGCTTTTTGTTGAATCGAATTTTCGTGTGTTGCAGCCGAAACCGTTACAGCAGTTGAGCGGCCAAATATGCCACATATGCGGCGACGACGTAGGGCTAACAGTGGATGGAGAGCTGTTTGTAGCTTGTAATGAGTGTGCCTTCCCCATCTGCAAGACTTGCTATGAGTATGAGCGCAGGGAAGGAACTCAACTCTGTCCTCAATGCAAGACTAGATTCAAGCGTCTCAAAGGTAGGTAAGCAGTTAGTTATTTTCTTCTTCCTCTTCTCCTCATATCACTGAAATGCGGAATTGATTGAGGCAGGCTGTGCTAGAGTTGTCGGAGATGAGGAAGAAGACGACATCGATGACTTGGAAAACGAGTTCAATTTCGACGCAGCCAGGAGAAACGATATGCTGCAGCACCCTCTCTCACCGGAATCTTTTCTTTACTTGGACAATTCTGATCCGCATCAACCTCTTCCCCAACTTCCTCTCCTTACTGACGGTCAAACGGTACCCCTCCCCGCCTGCCTACTCTCTTCATGTGTCTCCAAATTTATTTCAACTTCTCTTCACCTATCCACACAGGTTGGTGACATTCCTCCTGACCAACATGCTTTGGTCCCATCGTTCATGTCAAATGGCGCTGGCGGTGCTAAAAGAATTCACCCTCTTCCTTTTCCAGATCCTGGTAATTCTTCTAACACCTATTGCGTTTGTTTTTCATTATCCTCATATGCTTTATCTATTTCAACAATTTGTAGTGCAACCTAGATCCATGGACCCTTCCAAGGACTTGGGTGCCTATGGCTATGGTAGCATTGCTTGGAAGGAGAGAATGGAGATTTGGAAGCAAGAAAGATCACAGATGATGAACGAAATTGACCATGATTCACTTGATCTGCCATTGTAAGCACATAACCTGTTTTTGCAATCTACTTGAATACAACTTCTATCTTCCATTTCCTTACATAACGCTTTTTCAAGCTATGGCTAATCCATATTGTTATTAATCCCTGTTATCTCTACATGTTTTTGTCAATGGAGTCCGTCTTGTTAATTCTGTTTGCGTATTTTAATTTACTTGCAATGAATTTTTTTGTAAATGGCAGTTTTTAATGCCGATTCTTCAACAAAATAATGTGTGAACAGTATCCTTTACTCTCAATAAATTTTTTAATCGTTTTCCCTGAGAAATTTAATGTTTATTGTTTTTGTTTCGTCTTCCTCTCTCTAAAGTTCATGCTTCTACATGATTTGAATTTAAGTATCTGATTGTTGCTATGCTGGAACTAAAATTCATTGCTCATGTATCAGAATGGATGAGGCTAGACAACCATTATCACGAAAATTACCTATTTGTTCCAGCCAAATCAATCCTTATCGAATGATCATTATAGTCCGCCTTGTAGTTCTCGGGTTCTTCTTTCACTATCGGGTCATGCATCCTGTGAATGATGCATACGCACTGTGGCTAATATCTGTGATTTGCGAGATTTGGTTTGGTCTTTCATGGATTCTTGATCAGTTCCCAAAGTGGCTCCCTATAGACCGTGAAACATATCTGGATCGGTTGTCCCTTAGGTACCTACTAACTGATCAAGTCCTTAAAGATTGTATTTGCATATATTTTTTCTGTGAAGATACTGAATGTGTTCGTTATGGCTCAAAATATGCTTGTCTGGCAGATATGAAAAGGAAGGACAGCCTTCTCAACTTTCTCCTGTTGATATCTTTGTAAGTACTGTCGACCCATTAAAGGAACCGCCACTGGTGACAGCAAACACAGTTCTGTCGATACTTTCCGTGGATTACCCAGTTGACAAGGTCTCATGCTATGTTTCGGATGATGGAGCTGCCATTCTGACATTTGAGGCCCTATCAGAAACATCTGAATTTGCAAAGAAGTGGGTTCCTTTCTGCAAGAAGTTTAAAATTGAACCAAGGGCACCAGAGTTTTATTTTGCTCAAAAGATAGATTATCTCAAAGACAAGGTGCAAGCTTCATTTGTAAAGGAGCGAAGAGCAATGAAGGTGCTTAGTCTTGCATCATTTAGTGATCCTCCCCTCCTATTCGTCTTCTATTTTGTGTTTTTATTAGCCCGGTAATCACATTTATTGCAATTTCAGAGAGAATATGAAGAATTTAAAGTTTGTATCAACGCTTTGGTTGCCAAGGCAAAAAAGGCACCAGAAGAAGGTTGGACTATGCAGGATGGAACTCTATGGCCTGGGAATAATGTTCGTGACCATCCTGGGATGATTCAAGTAAGTTAAACTGGTTATTTCTGATGTGTTTTTTATTGCACTTTTGTGCCATCATGCCAATTGCTCTCATATCCTTTATAGGTTTTTCTTGGCCAAAGTGGAGGGCTTGATACTGATGGAAATGAGCTACCACGTTTGGTTTATGTTTCTAGAGAAAAGAGGCCTGGATATGACCATTATAAAAAGGCTGGAGCTATGAATGCTTTGGTAAGTGGTGTGAGGAAGAATATATGTCAGATTCAAATTCAATACATGCAACAGTGGAGTAAATGATTTTACTTAACACATGTCTCTATCAAGCAGGTTAGGGTATCTGCTGTCCTCACAAATGCACCTTATTTGTTGAATTTGGATTGTGATCATTACTTCAATAACAGTAAGGCTATTAGAGAAGCAATGTGTTTCATGATGGATCCTTTACTTGGAAAAAGAGTATGCTATGTCCAGTTCCCACAAAGGTTTGATGGTATTGACAGGCATGATCGTTATGCCAACAGGAATACTGTTTTCTTTGATGTGAGCATGACTTCATCTTAACTTGCTAACATAATCTATTTCAAGATGTTTATCTTCTCTGGATCTAATGCACAATTCTATTGCAGATCAACATGAAAGGTTTAGATGGCATTCAAGGACCGATATATGTTGGCACTGGATGTGTGTTCAGAAGGCAAGCATTTTATGGTTTTGATGCTCCAAAAGCAAAGAAACCCCCTAGTAGGACATGCAATTGCTTGCCCAAGTGGTTGGGTGGATGTTGTTCAGAGAGGAAAAAGAAGAAAAAGAATAGCAAATCTAAGTCTAAATTGAAGGAGATGACTTCAAGGACATCTGCGCCTGAACTTACTTTGGTGGCTATTGAAGAGGGCATTGAAGGTAAGATATCTGAATTGAAATGGTCACAAATTGCCACGTTCTTTGTCTACTTATGATTGTAGTCTATTACCATTATTTTTAAAACTTGGGAATTGCATTGCAAATTACTTTTCAATATTTCCCATCTCAGATGCTGATGTAAAACATATGTTTGATTAGAACTGCAACCATTTAGATGCACGGGAAAAATCACTAGCTAGTTTAGTGTTTCAGCATGTGTATAGCTGTTAGTTTGTTTCCCAAGCTATTATACATTACAGAAACACTAGAGAACTATTTCTCTATTACCCCAGTCCAGACCCAGAAAACCTGTAGCGGGAGAAACTTGATACCTACAAGGCACTTGGTAGAATTTGTATTGATAGATTAATTATGAAGAAAATTTTCTGGTAACTTGGAAAGATTGGGTGCAGGGACTGACAGAAATAAAGTGACAGAAACGCCAATTCAGAAATTGGAAAAGAAATTTGGACAATCTCCTGTTTTTGTAACGTCAACTTTGCTAGAGGATGGCGGTACCCTGAAAAATGCCAGTCCTGCATCTTTGCTAAAAGAAGCCATCCATGTTATTAGCTGTGGGTATGAAGACAAAACAGAATGGGGTAAAGAGGTAGCACGAACACAAATTTCTTTTGGAAGTGTTGCTTTGAGTATTTATTCTGCAAAATCAGCTCAAAATTACATATTAACTGCTTTTGGTGCTGCAGGTTGGATGGATTTATGGTTCAGTAACAGAGGATATATTAACAGGTTTTAAAATGCACTGTCATGGATGGAGATCAATATATTGCATTCCAGATAGAGCGGCATTCAAAGGCTCTGCACCCATCAATCTCTCTGATCGTCTGCACCAGGTCCTTCGGTGGGCTCTTGGATCTGTTGAAATATTTTTTAGCAGACATTGTCCTCTGTGGTATGGTTATGGAGGAGGTTTGAATTGGCTAGAGCGTTTATCTTACATAAATGCTACCGTGTATCCATTGACTTCTATCCCACTGCTGGCATATTGTACCCTTCCCGCTGTGTGTTTGCTAACGGGGAAATTTATTACTCCAGAGGTAGCGTTTATATTTGTATTTTTGTGGTTGATAGCGGAGCTAAAAAAAGATACATAATTCTGAATGTATGAATTGCAGCTCACGAACGTTGCCAGCTTGTGGTTTTTGTCACTTTTTATTTGTATTTTTGCAACAAGTATACTAGAAATGCGATGGAGTGGAGTGGGTATGGACGAGTGGTGGAGAAATGAACAGTTTTGGGTGATTGGAGGAGTGTCAGCACACCTATTTGCATTTTTCCAGGGGCTTTTGAAAGTTGTAGCTGGGGTTAGTACTAACTTCACGGTGACATCAAAAGGAGGGGATGATGAAGAATTCTCAGAGCTGTATGCGTTTAAATGGACGACACTACTTATTCCACCAACGACGCTGTTGATGGTGAACTTGGTAGGAGTGGTTGCGGGTGTCTCTAATGCAATAAACAATGGGTACGAGTCATGGGGCCCCTTGTTTGGTAAGCTTTTCTTTGCCATCTGGGTTATTGTTCACCTCTATCCTTTCCTAAAGGGTTTGCTGGGCCGACAGAACAGAACTCCCACTATCATTATTGTCTGGTCAATATTGCTTGCTTCCATCTTCTCTCTTTTGTGGGTTCGCGTAGACCCTTTCCTAGCCAAGTCTGATGGCCCACTTTTGGAGGAATGTGCTTTGAATTGTAATTAATACCACAATGGCTTTTGGATTGGATCGTAAAGCTTATCAAACTTTTGAGATGGTGCAGAAGATCAAAATAAGATTTAAATGGTGTCGTGGATGCTTCTTAGAATTATTATGAGAGGGTCCTACTTCAGCTGGCAATAATTGGTGTCTTGAGGGGTTTGGGTTAGTTACCAGGACAAATGCTCTTCTATTTTTACTTGTTTATTTAAGTTATACGGGAAAAAAAGGATAAAACTGTTAAAAATATATGTTATGAGTATGTTACATATGTTATATTGATTTCCATTCATGATCATTCATTATTAGTTTATTTTCTCCATTGATTATATGTAATTTAAGTCTTTACATTTCCATGTATTATCTATGATATAGGCTTGATGTACCCTTATAAAAAAGATGATGAGTGAGAATATTATTTCCTTACATTCTCTGTATTTCTCTTCTCTACTTTTCTATTTACTTATATAATATATATTCTTATTTGTATATTCATATTATTTATAATACGTTATAAACACAAATGGCCCTTTCGATTAATAAAAACAAGATTACCATTCAATTTATCCATAGAGGTAAAGTTTTTCTTTTTCAATTTTCAATTTTTGTTTACATTGTTAATATGTTATAAATGTGGTTCTTTTTTTTATTCTTTTATTGATAGAATTGATGCTAGGAGGAATAGTGTTTCTTTCTACAAGAGTTAGTAAACCTCCCATTTTGACTCATCAAACATTTGGTGATGTATATTATCATATTTTTTATGTACTTTTATTGATTAAATTTGATTTACAAATGATGTTGCAATTGTTAAATTTTTACTGTAATAGTCGCCTATTAAAGATCCTACAGATCTTTCAGTTAATTTAAAGGATATGTATTATCACATGCCAACAATTTCCATCCAAAGTGGAATAGTACACTTGATGAATGAATTTCGGAATTTCATCCGAAATGAGATTGTAAAATTGATGAATGATTTCACTAGAAATGAAAAATCAAATGGATGATAATAATAATCACCAGAAGTGGTAAATTAAAGGATTTTTTTTCAATATTGATTGACGTCAAGGTTAATGATAAAAAATATTACTATAATGTTGGTTAACATGAAATTGTTAAAGGCTCCGAAAGAGCAATTTTATTTTTATGTTAAGATCAAAAGTTATATTGATTATTTCCCCTATAATAGCTTTTGGTCATGATCCTAGTATTTCTCATCTAAAAGTTTTTAGTTATAATGTATTTGTGCCTATAGCTTCATTATAATAGACCAAAATGGGTCATGAAAAGAGATTAGAAATTTATATTTGATATGAATCTCTATTAACAAAGTATTATGAGCTTTTAGATACAATATGTTTACTGCAATATTTAGAGTTTGTTAATTTGATGGAACATTTTCTCAAAATTTGGGGAGAAGGTAAAAATGTAATTTTATATAATGTTTTATAGTCAATTAATACTTAATATTTTTAGTGATAAATTAGCAATAGTGTTATATAAATACAATACATTTGAAATGTAAAACAATCAATTAGTTTACATGATAAAATTCTCGAAATTTGTCGACAATAAAAATAATATGATTGAGGATAAATGTACTAATATAATATACCTCTCGAAGAAGTATTAGCACCTAAAATGCAAGCACCTGAAATGCAAGCAATTAAAGTTGTTTGAAAATAGTAATTTAAATAAGTTATATTAGTATTCGTAAAACATGAAATTGATATAAATTGTCCATATGCCATATTTTACTATAATGTTACAATGAAAATATGAACCATGAATCACTGTTTGTTCAAGAATGTCAAATCATATGCGATTAATTAAAATGTAAAGTTTTAACTTTAATTTAAGTAGAACTGTATTTTCTTGAAAATGAATAGTTTTCGGATCTGTATTTCGTACACAACAAGGGATTAAATTTGTGTGGTACAAATCAGTTTTTAATTAGAGAAAATGTGGCCAGATATTAAACAAGTCTTCTCATAATATTTCTCTAAACCCAAGATGATTATGAGAAGATATATTCTCATGCGACGAATCTAATAACTTTTCGATATTTCATTAGTTTGGAAGTGCAAGAAAAAATAATTATGCACTTGAGGAATGTTTTTATAGTTTAACTATATTGTTTTTATAGTTTAACTATATGATAAACTTGATAATAAAATTTACACGAAAATTCCTAAAGGATTTAAATTGACAAAAAAGTATGGCACATGATGACTCACAAATGCAGCATGTTTTATTATCAATTATCCTGTCAATTGGAATGATTTACTGCTGATTTTGTGGTGAAATTGTATATATTTAGGTGTTTGGCGATTCTATGAAAAAACCTCAAGGAAATGGAGTTAACTTGGAATCAAGGTTAAGAGGCTGCGGACAGAAGCAAAAACTAGAATTAATTCGATCCACTGGATTTCTATTCTGAGAAGATTTATTGCTTAATAAAGGACCCCCTATTTTGTTATTTTTATTTATTCTCTTTTTAGATAAGTTAGGAATTTGGATTAAAGGATTTTAGTGTTTTTATTTAGGTAGACTTCTTACCTAATTAAGAGATTAGATTTTCTATCCTATTTGAGGACTTGTATTCTGGCAGAAGTGGGGGGCATCTCGTTTTCTTGGCTAGCTGATTACAATTTGAACGTGATCTCTATTTTGTTTTGCTACTTGTAATTTTAATGAAAACTTCAATTTGCTTTTCATCTATCATGAGCAACTAACTTTCTTTTCTTTCGGTTGAGGATTGATATCGAGGCTAATCATAATTGTGAGGCTTTGTCCTTAACTTATCTTTCGATTTTCAATTTTCGAAGTAATCTGTGATACTTTTTATCATTATATCTTTAATTATTGAAATTTGGCCAATTGTTGTTTTTGAATTTATAATGAACCGTCATTTGCATTGAGTTCATGCTATTTCATAACTCAGTGGAAAGTTTGTGACAATCGAATTCTTATAGTTTTCGTGATTTCTTCGTTTTGAACTAATTCTTCTTGCTATCATGAATATTTGGTTTAAAGTTGGTTCTTCAAATCTTAACGCTTTTTAATGATTAAATCTTGTCAGCTATTTCTAAAAGTGCGTCGCGAAATCGAGGATATTGATTTAGCTATTTCTACAATCAAATCCATCTTTAGGAAAAGAACTTAATCGTGTTATTTCATGGTTAAAGCCAACTAATTGATCCTTTCGAAACCCAACTTTTATGTCCTTGATCGATTACGAGTTAGCCGAGATTATCCTCGATCAGAAGAACTTTTTAATATATATTTTTCTCGTCGCTTTAATATTTAATTTCGCAAATTAAATCAAACTCTAAATCCCCCTGTTAGTTTATTTTTGCATTGATTTCTTGATCATAATTAATAAAAATTAATTATTTATCCCTTAGGAGACGATCCCATTTACCGCTGCTACAAAATTCATTTGTTTAAGAGTAAACAGGTTTTATTTTATTTTTGTCGGATTCGACGCCCGTCAAATTTTGGTGCCGTTGCTGGTGACATATTTACTAATTAATTTTATTTGATTTATGATGAGGATTAATCGTGGAATTGAAAAATTCTACGATCCTGAAATCGAAAAGATCGCTCGCAACTTGAGGAGAATCATAGAGAGAAATAAGGGAATCGTTGGCTCACCCTCTAAAGGAGAGCTGAAACTCAACCTTGACGAGCATGATTTTGACGAAGAAAGAAGCCCGAAATCGGAGGATCTCATAAACTTCGACATGGCAGACAACCGCACTTTCCGTGAGCTAGCTAATCGAAGGTCTGACATGCCTCATTTTTGCATCAATTACCCCGAAACTCCAGCAAATTTCGAATTGAAATAGGGGCTGATCCATTACTTACCGAGATTCCATGGGATCGAAAGAGAAGACTCGAATAAACATTTAAATGCCCTCTATGCTGTTTGTTCCGGAATGAAGCCACAGGGAGTTTCTCTTGATTATATTTTATTGCGTGCTTTTGCTTTCTCTTTAGAAGATGCCGCTAAAGAGTGGTTATACAATGTCCCTGCAAGTACGATTGATTTGTGGAAAGCTCTTGAATCTGCTTTTCTAAATAAATGTTTTCCTGCAGGAAGGGCCATAGCAATCCGGGTGGAAATTACATTTATCAAACAGAAAGAAACGGAGAACTTTTCTAAAAATTGATAGATGCGTGTCCAAATCAAGATATTTCGGAGAAAGGGCTGGTTGAATACTTTTATCACGGGCTGCTCCCTTTAGAAAAGAGGTTCGTCAATGCTTCATGTAATGGGACACTCATTGATAAGTCACCAGCGGAAGGTAAACAGCTTTGTCGACCATGGTTGCAAGCACGCAACACTTTGACGAACCATACCAAACCAACCAAGAAGAGTTCATGAGGTAAGCACTTCGTCAATTGATAATAGATTAGCCGAACTCACTTCTTTGGTTAAATCTATGGCAGCGAAATACAATAAAGTTGTCGCTTGCAAGTTATGCTCTATTATCGGGGACACATCAAATTCGTGCCCCACTTTCTATAGGGAAGAACGGGTGAATGTGATTGGTGGATTCAACGGGCAGCGAAGGAAGTACGACCCTTATTCAAACACTTACAATTCAGGATGGCGAGATCACCCAAACTTCAGCTATGCGCAATGGAGTCAAAACCCGCCTCAAAATCCCATGATAAGATAACAAGATTTTCAGCAGAATGCCCATCCAGCAACCAACAAACCACCTGCATCCTTATACGATGTAATAGCAACCTTGGTATAATCTCAACAAAAGAACGACGCGAGCATTCAAAACTTGGAAAGCCAACTCGGCCAAATGGCGACCACATTGAGCAAGTTGGAAAATCAAGGTAAACTTCCTTCTCAAACTGAAATTAACCCTAGAAAAAGTGTTTGTACTGTCAATGTTCAAAATGAGAAAAAACTTATCGATGATAGATCTGACGTTTCTGTTAACCTGGAGTCCAGGGTAAGCAGACTGGGTAACCCATATTCAAAATTAACAGAAAAGTCAGAGAAGGAGATAAGTATTGATAGTAACAAGGAGTTCAAATTGAAAATTGTTGAGTCTATAGTCCACCAACCCCCTTTTCCAGAAAGATTGTCTAAGACTAAGAAGGAAAAGGAGGATGATGAACTTATGAAAATCGTTGGAAATTTGGAAATTTTCCATTACTTGATGCTATTAAAAAAACCCCCAAATAGGTTAAATTTCTTAAAGATTTGTGTTCGAACAAAATAAAATTAAATGGGAATGAAGGGATACAAGATGGGGAAAATGTTTCGACTGTTCTTCAAAAGAAATTGCCTAAAAAATGCAAAAACCAAGTTATGTTTGCTATCCCATGTGAAATAGGAGGTGTGAACATTAATTGTGCTATGTGTGATTTAGGAGCAACTATCAATGTTATGCCTTTGTCTGTTTATAAGACCTTGCGAGCTAATCTATTAAAACCAACTAATGTAGTCCTTCGATTTGCTGATAGGTCTACGGTTTATCCTGAAGGAGTTTTGGAGAATGTCCTTGTCCAAGTTGATCATTTAATATTTCCTACTGATTTTTATGTTTTGGGTATGGGAATTGAATATCTCTCTTACTCTCATGATTTGTTGCTAGGTAGACCATTTCTCATTACTACTGGTACTAAAATTGATGTACAATCAGGAACTTTGTCCATGGAATTTGATGATGAACTTATGAAATTTAACATGTATGATGCTATGAAATGCTCTAATGACGTAGCATGTATGTGTGTTATGAGTGTGGATGATTGTTTGATGCATGATTCAAAAGGCCTAGAGGCTGGTGTGAATTCGAAGTTTTATACCAAAGATGCAACACCTTTTGATGATCATGCAACATTTTATATGAACCAATTTCAAGTGAGGTAAAAAGTTTTACTTCAAAATTCCAAGCTCAAATTAATTTTAGGGAGATCGCACTCTAAGTGGAAGGATTCCGTTTTTGTTGATACTAATATTTTTTCTTATGGTGTAGTGGAAATTAAATGTTTGGAAACTAATAAAGCTTTCAAAGTTATTGAGTTCTGTCTCAAACCATTTTATGATGGTTTCCAGAAAGTGGGTTTTGATCATTTAATCTCAAAATAACCAAGCTCTGAACCTTGACGAGGCAGTAGTATTGTCGGGCTAACGATAGTAAACAAATGCGCTACTAAGAGGTAGCCTAGTGTTAGGCGTGACTCACTCCTAACCCATTCCACTCTTTGTTCTTTTTAGTTTATCTCAGATATATTTCTTTTTAACTTTTTTTATTTCACAGTTTATCTTCTATTTTAATCCAGTCTGATATAATTTGTAGTTTAATTTGCAGGTGTAAAGTTGGACTCTCATGGATTTTCCCAATTAAAAGTTAAATGGGTCGAATGGGTTGATGGGTCAAGTAATCAATTAACAAAGGGTGAGTGGGCCTTGAGTGATTTTTTTTAATCCATTAACTACCCATTAACCCGCTAGCATGTACCCATATAACCATTAACCCATATACCCAAATGCCCATATTCTCAAATTATCTTAATCTAAATCCATTCACTGCCTCGTCACTTTCACCCCCCAAATTCCTAAGGCTTTGCTTGGGAGGGGGAATTTGAATGTAATGGAAAGGAAAGGAGTCAAAACCTGTGCTTGGGAGGAAGAAGGGAAGAACAGTAACATGTGTTTACAGGGGAGCTAGTTCCTCTAGCTTACAGCCATTATCTTCGTTGAAGCTACTCCCATATCGGTGGAATTTGGGAGGAAGGGAGCTGAGCTCTTATTTTACCCTTTTTTATTAATTTATTTTCCTTTTACCTTTTTAATTTATTTGTAATTTTTTTTACAAGTAAGGATATTTAGGTAATATACTTATTCATTTTACTTTAAAAACCTATACATCCCTCCCAAGCATAATTTTACTCCATTCTTTATGTTTCCATCAAATACCATCCCTTATATTTCCATCCTCTCATTTTCTTTCCTTTATGATTCTTACAAAACTTACTCCCAATCAAAGCCTAACTCTCTTCCACCCTCAACCTCAACTCAATTTACCTCACGGTCACCGTCGCTTCTCACTCCGCTTCGTCCATAGCCTCACCAATCGTGTTCTAACAAAATCAACCCTCACCGTCACCGACATCTTGTTCGCCGGAGACAAAAATCCTCAAAAGTCACCACCGAACCATTGTTGGGTTCTTTCTTTCTATCATTAGAAAGCTCCCCGATGAGATGTTTCTCGAGAAAGAGGAGAGCAGTTGTAACCGAGGAGATAGATGCGCAGCCAATAGGTCCAGCACTGCCTCCATCTTCTATACTAGCAAACTTAGGCTGCCCCCCACATCTTCCTCTTCCAGGTTTTAGAATTCTTTGCTTTTATCTATCATATATAGCGTTTTCTTATGTTTTAGGCATAAATGAGGACTTTATTAAGTGTGGGGGAGGGATTTCACTTCTTTCTATAATTTGTCTGTTGCCCAGTTTTCAAGCATTTTGAATTTGTTTTTCAATTTCAAATCAAAGGCATGACAAAACTCATTGAATAGAATACCAAAGATAAAGATAGAAATGAGCTAGTACCCAAATTTGATTTCCCTAACCATTTTTTTTAAGAACCGATTTAAGGAATTAACATCCCAATCAATTGAATTCTAGAAGTCACCTAGTAAAGTCTCGATTCTATACTTTTTTTAATCGATTTTAAAATGCATTTCCTTCCGTACATATGTGAATTTGGCGATTTTGTTTTCCGCTTTGAGTCTATAAGAAATAGCATTGCTCGGCTAGCAATCAAGTGATAACTCTTTCATAGGTTTTACTTTTGTTTTAGAAGGGAAAGCATTGTTCGGCTAGCAACCGGGTGATGACTTTTCCATAGGATGGCTAGAAGGAAGAGGCGTACTTGACTAGCAACCGGGTGCCGTTTCTTCCATAGGTTCTCGATTTTAGTGAATAAAGAAGAAAAAAGAAAAAAAATTAGAAACATGAAAAAGACAAAAAAGAAGAATGCAAATGAGAAAAAAATAAAAAACATTATGTGTCTAGGGACCCCGCCAAACGAAACATGTAGTAAGGTTGGAATCAATTTTAGCTTTTAACTCTTGAGAAAGATTGAGTTCCAAACTAGGTGAAATACTTTTTAAAGAAAATTAATTGGTTGGGTGTTTAGAGCTTAAAGAGGAATTCTATCAAATTTTTTGTCAAAGTAGTCACATTTTGGGAAAGTGAATGAAATCTTGATTTGATTTATTTTTCGTTTCTTTTCTGATCTTTGATGTTTGCTTGAGGACAAGCAAAAGACAAGTGTGGGGGAGTTTGATGACTCACAAATACAGTATGTTTTATTGTCAATTGTCCTGTCTATTGGAATGGTTTACTGCTGATTTTGTGGTCGAACTGTGTATATTTAGGTGTTTGGCAATTATGTGAAGAAACTTCAAGGAAATGGAATTAGCCTAGAGTCAAAGTTAAGAGGCTGTGGACAGAAGCAAAAATTGGAATTAATTCGATCGATTGGAGTCCTATTCTGAGAAGATTTATTGCTTAATTAGGGACCCCCTATTTTGTTATTTTTATTTATTCTCTTTTTAGATAAGTTAGGAATTTAGATTAAAGGATTTTAATGTTTTGATTTAGGTAGACTTCTTGCCTAATTAGTAGATTAGATTTTCTATCCTATTTGAGGACTTGTATTCGGGCAGAAGGGTATCTCATTTTCTTGGCTAGCTGATTACAGTTTGAACGTGATCTCTATTTTGTTTTGCTACTTTTAATTTTAATGAAAACTTCAATTTGCTTTTCATCTATCATGCGCAACTAACTTTCTTTTCTTTCGGTTGAGGATTGATATCGAGGTTAATCATAATTGTGAGGCTTTGTTCTTAACTTATCTTTCGATTTTCAATTTTCGAAGTAATCGGTAATACTTTTTATCATTATATCTTTAATTATTGCAATTTGGCCAATTGTTGTTTTTGAATTTATAATGAACCGTCATTTGCATTGAGTTCATGCTATTTGATAACTTGGTGGAAAGTTTGTGACGATTGAATTCTTATAGTTTTCGTGATTTCTTCGTTTTGAACTAATTCTTCGTGCTATCATGAATATTTGGTTTAAAGTTGGTTCTTCAAATCTTAACGCTTTTTAACGATTAAATCTTGTCAGCTATTTTTACAAGTGCGTCGTGAAATCGAGGATATTGATTTAGCTATTTCTACAATCAAATCCATCTTTAGGAAAAGAACTTAATCGTGCTATTTCATGGTTAAAGCCAATTACTTGATCCTTTTGAAACCCAACTTTTATGTCCGTAATCAATTACGAGTTAACCGAGATTATCCTCGATCGGAAGAACTTTTTAATATATATTTTTCTCGTCGCTTTAATATTTAATTTCGCAAATTAAATCAAACTCTAAATCCCACTGTTAGTTTATTTTTGCATTGATTTCCTGATCATAATTGATAAAAATTAATTGTTTTGTCCCTGAGGAGACGATCTCATTTACCGCTGCTACGGAATTCATTTATTTATGAGTAAACGGGTTTTATTTTATTTTTAACGAATTCGACGCCTGTCAGCACATGTGAATTTTATATGCTAGAGTTTTTAATATCCATGTATGGATTGAAATAGTCTCGAACATGTGGTAAACCTATAATAAGATCCGACGATAATTTATGAAGATAATACCGTCAGTATTGCTGAATTGAAGGATCTTGACCATTATATATTTGAGGGGAAGTAAAATTGCATATGGATATTGTACTCCTTTTCTATTGCTAAATTTGTCCAATTAGATTTTCCTTAACAAGGTTTTAACGAGACATATTCATAGTTGAAAGACATATTTTTGCGAACAAGGGGAGTAAATATTGTACTCTCTTTCCCTTAAACAATGTTTTTGTCCCACATGGTTTTCCTTGGTAAGGTTTTTTTAATGAGACAATGTCTCGTTCGTGAAAATGAACATTAAAGGGGAAGTGTTAAAAATATATATTACATATATTATATCGATGTTCATTCATGACCATTCATTACTAGTTAATTTCCTCTATTTATTATATGTAACTCAAGTCTTTACATTTTCATGTATTTACCTATAATATATAAGTTCGTTGTCAGGGGCGCTGGCAAGGGAGGCTGGGCTGAAGCCCCACCCCAATCGTCAGAGGTTCCATGTATATGTATCTTTTAACCCCACATTCCATTTAAGGTAAGAGATGAAGTGAGAAAGGAAAAATAAAAATAATATATTAAAAATATAATGTGAACATATATTAAAGAAAATTAATAAAATATCATTAAATTTAATTTGAACTATATTTAATTTCAACTATTTATATTCTGAGGTGTGAATCATTAATTTATTTCTTAATTGCAATCTTTTTAAAAATAAGTTTCTAATTATTTTTCTTTTATTTCTTTCCGTTTCAATTAGTTTTTTCATTTATCAACCCATAATAAAAGTATAATAGTATTAAATTTCAAATGTTAAAAAATTTATAACTATTTGATGATTAATATATTAATTGATTTGAAACTTTTTCAATATAAATTGCACAACATTAATTATTTATCCAAATCTTCAACAGACTACTGTCTTTTGTTAGGTACAAGTCACATTTCTAACGGTGAAGTTTACAGGTTATGCCCGAATTTACATTAAGGAATTCACCAACATGGGATAATTGAATTGTTGGCTATCAAATGCCTAATGTTGTTCAATTTTCATTTTGCTAAGCAATCATTTGGTTCTTCATTATAGATACTTGTTCGTAATAGGACACCATGCGTTCAAAGCGATTCATCGGTTGATAGATTCTCTACTTTAAATTCTCTTTACAGTATTTTCCTTGCATTAAATTCTATTTACAGTATTTTCCTTACAAAAATTACTCCAACCCATTACTCTTTTTTACTTCAAAAAAACCATTCTCTTCATCAAAACAATATTTTATCATTATCATATTACTTTCAAAATACATTATATTCTTATTATTATATATAATAAAAATATTTAAATTTTATTATTTTCGTTTTAGATAATCAAAATAAAATTAAAATAATACAACACAATACTTATAAATAATTCAAATAAATATTTTATAAATGATATAAATGTTATTTATAATTATTAAACATATTCAAATTATTAATATACTAATCAACAAAATTATAAATATTATTCATTAATTTATTTAAATATAAAAGTAGAATTAATAATAATAAGATGATAATATACTTCTCGTAAGGGAATGAATTACTCCAATTTTTTTTAACTCATTCCTTGCTCTATTTTCAAAGGAGAGATATAGAGTACCATTGAACCTTGAAACCATCATTATCTTTTCTACTTAAGAGACACAAAGCAACCTACAATAACATAACATAGAACAAAAAAAATCCTCAAAATCTGGGCAATATCAACTTTTCAGCCTATAAACATGTACATCACCAGAAACTCAATTAAATTACAAATGGCCGGAAAAATAACCATAATAAAGATTGATCCAAGGTTTGACTTAGAAACTGAGATCACACACAAAAAGCTTGAGATGTAAAAGGAAATTGCTGCAGAACCCGTGGTACGCATATATTTCATCTTTGCACACAAGAACGAACAATCTATTCGAAGAATAGCCAGACTAGGCAACGATCATATCTAAGTATCCCCTCCATGCAATGTCCTGTCTATCTTTTGTCTTATGATGCAACTTCAAAATCACCCTTTCCTGCTATAACAGCTGGAATTAGGATACTGATGAAACAGCTAATCTTTTTATATTGTATTCTCCAATCAATGTGATGCAGAAACATCAACAGATCCTGCCATTTCAGCTAACTGCTTCTGGCCAAGATTAGATACAAGTTCCATAGAAATGAAGTGCTTTGGCAAGTATGAGATATCTTCCACCTCGAGATTGTATATAGGTTGGAGTTTCTGTGCTTCTGTGTTCGCTGCTTCAGCCTCTGCTAATAAGAGGTTGGCTTCCTCAACATCACCAAGCTTTAATGCAGCAAATCTTTCAGCCGTAGCAAAACCAGAAATCAAAAGTAACCTCTGGAATTTAGCCATTGCAACTTCCTTTTCCTTGGACGAAATAAGTTGTTCGGTTTCCTGCAAGCTGCTAATTGTGTTTTTTATGTCTTCCTCTACCTTCTCCACACCGGATGTCGCTCTTTCCAAGTCAATCAGGACACCCTCTTTTTCAACACTCAGTGACTTTGCCTCAGCAGCTATTCGTGCAGCTTCCTTGAAATTTCTTGCTGCAGCAGCAACTTTCTTTTCTGCTTCCAACTCTGGGATTCTTTTGTCAATGAAGAAAATTCTCTGCTTAAATGATGCAACAGTTTGCTGGATGTTTGATTTTGTTGAAGATAATTCCTGGAATCATTGAAAAGATAATATTAGCAATGCAAATACATCAATAAGAAATAAGCGAGATAAATAAATGATGTTTGAGATACTTATGATAAGAAAAATGAACGAACGCGAGCATAGAGAAACCCATACACAAATGCAACCAAAACATATACATGCTGCAAATACAATAAACCATGGGCTGAAAATATACTACACTGTTAAATGTTACAACCACAACTAAGAGTGGCCAGTTCATTCTAACTTGCTGTATATGCTTTATAGTGCAGTTCCAGATACACAACAAAGCTGTGCTACTACACTTAATCTAGGCCAAAATAAATCTCCAGGTTCTATCTTCAGCAATTCCATAAAGAAGCTTCAATAATTCCCTTGACATGCAGTGTAAGTCTCTGCATTATGCAGAGAGCCAACATAAGCATAAATCTGCACTTCAACTCAAACTTTTTGAGTCAGGTTACCATTGCCAGATCATTATTTGATGGCATCACAAATCTTCTGGCAATACTTTCACATCTCAGGTATATATATGTCACATATATGCTAATTAGGAAAGGGATTAGTTATGGTATTAACAGTGATTAGTTAAAATATTTCTGTTGTTTTCCCAGGGCCTTTTGGGAAACACTAGAGGTCATAAATACCTTTAAAATTTGTCTTTTGTGTAGCCGTAATTGCCCTTCTACATAAAGGGAATGCATTGTAAGGTTAGAATCATTAACGAAATATCAAATATTGTCTTTATCTCTCTAAACTTCTTCTTCTTCCTTAATCTCTTCTGTTCTTCTCATTCTCAACCTCTCTTCTATTCTCTTTTCCTAAATCTATTTCTGTTTCAAGCAAGTCAGGTCATAGTTGTGACAGCATATAACCTAATGCACACATTATCATTTAGTATGCAAGTACATATATTCAACATTGAGAAGCTAAAGTCTTCTGATGGGAACCAATTACACGAACAATTTAAAAGGATAAGTAAGAAACAATTTGCGAACAGTACAATTATATAAAAGCAACCTTTAAAGGATGAGCCTGAGCCCTGGGCGATTCATGACTTAGATAAACCTCAGTTGTTTCCTCATTATCTCAACTTAGCACATAAGTTAACAACCCATAAATAAAAAATCATAATTGCCAGACCAACCTGTATGGAGGCTCTTGCAGAGGAAACTTCCTGTTGGAGCATCTGAACATCCTCAATAAGTTTCTCTTCTTTCTTTGCCAGCCTCACTTTATCTTCCCTGGACTTAACAATTGAAACCATCAAGCTTTTTCTAAGCTCGACAGTTTCTTTATATGCCCTTGCTTCCTCTTCAGAAGTTTTGGCCAATTCCCTTAATTTGGCCTCACGGCCTTCTTCCTCAGCAAGGTAGTTATCGATTTCCCTCCTTTTATTTGACAAAGAATCGCACTGCATATTCATCTGAGAAATTTCTAATTGCAAGTTGTAATATGTGGCATCAATGCTTGATTGACACTCTTGAAATCCAGATACTACATCAGCAATCTTCTCCTCAACTGCTTTAATTTTCGTATCATTTTCTGCGATCTCCTTTTCTTTGTCTCTTACTAAAGATAACAACTCCTGAAGTTCATCAGTGAGAACATCCTTTTTGGAATGAAGAACTTGTTGTTCTTTCCTGAAGTTTTCAATCGAGTACTCAATAGAATCATTCACAGCTTCGTGTGCTTCATTTATGAAATGTGATCGAATATCCAATTCTACCTTCTTTGCTTCCAAAACCTCACTTGATGAATACCATTCATCCATTTCTTTGGAAGCCATCATTTGTGCTTCGCTCGCAATTGATTCTGCATTACTTTCCGCATCCTGGTAGAATATAAGGAGGAATTGACAATTCCAGAACACATGTTGCATAAAGACAGATAAAAAACAAATCCAAACAAAACTATCTCATTTACATAAAAGTAATGAAGGATGCCTGACCTTGGCAAAATTGGAGAGAAGAATAGCACACTCTTGCTCTGTGAGAATTTGAGAGTTGAGAACATCTTGCATTTTAGAATCAATGGCATCGCACTGGGCTTCAGCTTCTCTAAGAACAGCAAGAAGAGCTTGCCTTTCCTCATCAGCGGTTGCTAGACTGTCGCTAATCCTCTGAGCTGTCTCAAAATCTTCAGCCTCGCATGCTGCCTCCAACTGTATTTCGAGGTCCCTGTGCTTAGAAGAAGCGGAATCGAGGTCATTGGTAGCTTTTCTTCTCCTCCTGACGGCGTCCTTACGAGCTGCAGAAACAGAGGCAGCCGATTGGCGTGAGCGTTGAAGCTTCTCAGAAATCAGAGCCTTAATATCTTGAAACTGATCCTCTTTCGGTTGCAAATCAGAAACAGGATCCAATTCATCATCACCTCTTGATGACGAGGAAGAGGGTAATGAATCCGCGTTTGTTACAAAATGCGAGACATTGACATTACGTGATGCAACCACAGAGGAAGGGGGAGGATCCGGTATGTGAGAGTAAGTATTCAGATCATCAGATGCAGCATGATTGAGAGAGGGACCTCTAGCATAACCCACCCGGAGAGTAGAAGCCTTCTTCTTCTTCCGGGAAACCTGACGGGAGGTGGTGGTGGCGGTTGACGAGGAAGTGGGAGGAGGATCGGGAGTTAGGGTTTGAAGGGTGAGATCAGTGAAAAGGTTTTCGTCAAGAGGTTGAGAGGAGGAGATGGAATTGAGATCATTAGAAGTGGGAGTAGTAGCATCAAATTGAGATTGAGAATCATGAGTAGATGATGATGAATCGTTGTCGCGTGGGTCATCTTGCTGCTGAAGATGAAGCTGAAGCTGATTTGGGTGCTTTTGGTCATCGACTACAAGTTGGGAAGGGGTAAAAAGCACCATCCCCTCAAACAGAGAATCAAGATCGTCTTCCGCCATTGGGGATGCAATCGAACAATGGAATTGACTCTCCTCTCCTCTCCTCCGCAATTCCCACTCTCATGAAACTAAACTTATGTCCTTGATTGATTCTCACTCTCTTTCCAGTTTTGGCTGATTTTTTATTTAATATATCAATGTATGGGCCTTACAAGCCCACATTTACACAGATGTTGTATATTTGTTTTTTTATAGATAATAATACCTTGCATTAACAATTTACAACGAAGCATCTTTTACAATACAACGGGGAATAGAGATAGAAATATCTTCCATGAAAATGAGAGGAGAACATACATTGAGCCCCATTTTATCATTGAGTGAGCAATTTCATTAATCTTCCTTCGTAAACAAAATGGATTTCAGAGAAGGACTTGGAAAGCATTTCAATTTCCATGATAATAACGCTAACATAATCTAATAAGACTAGCTGTCCATTACAAGCATTTATGGCAGAAACATTATCAGATGCCGCAGTTATTCTCCAAAAGCTGGCTTGGAGTGAAAATTGCATTCCTGTGAGAATGCTCATCAATTCGGCATGGAGCACAGATAAGCAATCTCTAATTGACGCTGATCCCGACATCAAAACTACACCCTCTGAATCACGCAGGATGAAACCTGCAATGCACATTCCACTTCCCACCGGCACAACAGTATCCACGTTCAATTTAACCATTCCTATTGTTGGCGGGTTCCATATTTGAGCTTGTTGTGGTTTTGAAAACAAAGTATTCTCCTCGTCGTTTGGTAAGCCCCAAACTTTGTTTGTCAAGATAAGGTCAGCCAATCTTTTAGTTGGGATCTGAGGCTTCCCATGGGTAATCTGATTATGACTCCACCAAATAGCACCGCAAAAAGTACCTTGTTCCACCTTTGTCAAATTCTGAAAAGCTTCTTGGAACCATTGTGTACAATCACTTCCAATCAATTTGTTGTATATTTGTTTTTTCCTCATAAGAAGCATGTAATTTTTTTGTATTTTTATCCAGCACTTATGTGTATTTCAAAAAAATTTCACAGAAACAAGTCACAAATCCAATTTGTTAGTTTCTCGTGTCATGCTTATATGCTTGAGGTATAGACGTTTGAAAAATGTTCTTAGAAGCAATATCAACAATATAGATTTAGTTTTGAATTTGAAAGACAAACAAAATTTTTTAAAATCACATATAAATATAAATTTTTTGTTAGGTAAATTTGATTTAAGATAAAGAATTCTAAAACAAATGTAAAAAATGAAAAGGAGGAGAAAAAATTGAAGAAAGTAAAGAAGAGTAAGGTATGATGCAAGCTAAAATTAAAAAAAATAAGGGCACCCCACAATTCTAATTTCTATCACATGAAATAATGTAGCTATAACAAAAGTTGATATACCTAACACATACAACATATCGAACAAAATAACAAAAACGCAACTAGATTTTTAAATGACATAAACATTATAGAAAGGACAAATGCATCAACACCACCCTAAAATTGGCTTAGAAAACCAGATGTCACTCTCAACTTTCAAAAAGACCAATTACCCCCTCAACTTGGCATAAAGGACCGGTTACTCCCTTAACTTGGCATAAAGGACCAGTTACTCCCTTAACTTGGCAAAAATGCATCAGTCTGCCTCCTCAATGCCATGTGTCAACTTTTGGTTGGAGAGAGAAAAATCAGAAAAATGACATCTTTGAAAAGTCAAACAAGATTCTGACACGTGGCATTGGGAGGGAAATTGGTGCATTTTTGCCAAATTAAGGGGGGTAACTGATCCTTTTTGCCAAGTTAAGGGGGGTAATTGATCATTTTTGCCAAGTTAAGGGTGGCATCCGATTTTCTAAGCCAACTTTAGGGGGTGTTGATATATTAGGCCTTGTAGAAACCTAAGCGTGTGTTTGTGTGTGCGTGTATGCGTCTTGCCAATTGCCCTCCTAAATTTCGAATGAATCTTTAAACCTCCTAAACTTGGCAAAGTGAACCTCCAAGCCCTCTCAAATTGGCATAAATGAACCTTTGAGCTCCCTCTTGATTATATAGATGTTAGTTAGTTCATGAAAGTGAAGTGAACATATGAATTCTGTATCCACAACTATATATTTGATTAAACTTATATGTTAATTGAACGAGTTTGAAGATTCATTTATGCCAAGTTGAGGGGGTTCAAATGTTCACTTAGGCCAAGTTTTGAGGGTTTGAGGGGACTCAGAGGTTCATTTGGAAGTTTAGAGGGGCATTAGGTAAAAGTTATCAAGTTTAGGAGCTTAACACACACATATATACACACATATATGTATATATGTGAATCTAATTTTGCACTCCATGACAAAGGTATTAGCTTGAGACTGTATATGTTATCCTTTAAGTTAGAAGTTCGAATCAATATATGGATAATGTGGTGTAGAGATTTTTCTTTGCATTAATATAAATATGATTGTGCAAAAAAAAATTGCACTAAAATTTTTGGTGCAACTTATATATATATTCAATTAGCTAACGAGCTATTATCAAACAATAACTGAAAGAGAAAAAAAAAGTAAATATAAACTTCTATTTTTAAGCTAAGTTTCATGCTAGGTAAAGAAATGCGTCAGAAACATACTACCGGTGTGATTTATACAATACTTAAATCAATAATAAAATAATGATTGAGAATTAGTTGGTTACCTCGAAAGTATAATTATGTGATTACATGATAAATGAAAATGGTGAAGTGACGTAACTAAGTTTCCCATGTGGACTAAGATTAGCTATGGCCATTGATAATAGATCTTTAGCTATCGGCATTATATATGGTGATATCAGCTTTTCAAAGATAACAATACAAGTAAGAGTTGGGAACTAATCGCATAGGAATTGTAAGACTTCCAAGAAAAATGAAACATGCTTATTTATTTAGAGCTCAAAAGCAGTGTTTTAAAAAGCGCTAAGAGCTAGGCGCAAGCGGGGACTAGGCGGATTCAATTTTTTTATTATTTTAATATTTAATAATATATAATAATTATTATAACATAAATACTAATAGTCTAATACAATAAAATGATAACATTAACAATTCAGTTTAATAAATAATAACATAAAAATAATAAAATAATAAAAAATCGCTGCGGTGTTCCTAAAAATCCCGCGGCGCCCCGATTTTTAAAACACTAAGTTTTTTATGTTCTTTTTTTATTAAAATATTGATTTTTTTAAATAAAAAATCAGCGCCTAGGATGCCTAGATTCGCCTAGGACAGCCTAGGCGCCGCCTAATCAGTCCTCCGCCTAACACCGCCCGATTTTACAAAATCGCGGCGATGTTCTTAAAAATCCCGCCTAGGCCCGATTTTTAAAACACTGCTCAAAACTCAAAGTCGTCAACGTCTCCCTAGGATTAGGAAAGTTGTTTTATAATTTTATTGGTAGGAGGAATTTTTTAAAAAGTAAATTTAAAAAACATGTTTTGTGGTATCATATATTTTTAAAAGGTTTAATGTATTAACATCTTTTTAAAATTAATTCAGAAAATCGGATACCACCTTGAAATTATAAAAGGTCCAAATATCTCCTTCAAGTTGGCAATTCGGAACCAGCTCGCTCCCTCAACACCACGTGTCAGAATTTGGTTAGTTTGAATTTTCAAAGATGTCATTTTTTTGATTTTTCAAACTCCAACTAGAAGTTAACACGTGATATTGAGAGGAGAAACTGGTGCATTTTTGCCAAGTTAAGGGGGGAAGCTGATTATTTTGAAAGTGAAGGTGATATCCGGAATTCTGAGCCAACTTTAGAGGGGTGTTGATGTATTTGGCATTTTTAAAAACATATTTTGTGAAATATTTTTCAAAGACATGCCTTGATTGTTAACTAAAAAAAGGAAAAAATATTTTTTTCATAGAAACAATAGTATTAGAGGATGTATTTCAATCAATTTAACATTCTAAAAATTTAACCATATTATTTAAGAATTATACATCAAAATTTGAGTAATTTTTGGAAATTTTCATTTAATTTAATTTTTTTTAAAGATGATGTCACACTTAAATTAATAAAATATTTGTGGTTCCCAAAAAATTCTAATTTTTACTGTTAAAGTGTATTGCATTTTTATTAATGTTAGACCCAGTAGGGTGTAAAATAGGTAAGAAGGGGTGAAAGACTCTTTTTCGAGTTCACTTTTTAATTCGGAAGATAGTTGAGACTTGATCTCAAGGTTTCGACTTTAATGATTCTAAGGGGCTAAATTCTAAAATGAAGTAAAAAATCCCGTTCCCCACTTCTCTACTGATAAGATAAAAGTTCAAAATATGAACATGTGTTGTCAGTACCGCTTATCTAAATAGAAAAATGGTGACCATTGGAAGTATACAGTTACGATGTAGTTTTAAAAGATATTAGGGAAGGACTAGCTCTAAAGATTAACAAGAAAAACGGAAAAAAGAAAATAAAATAAGTGTGGTTTTATTTAGGAGGATTGGAATGATGGATGGATAGATAAATGTATGATAGATTAGAGAAGATAAAAGTATATAGATTTTCCCTACGAATAAGTATAGCAAAGAAAACATGCAAGGTTATCAAAGTTATTATATTCACTAGATTAATTTAACAGACTCGGTTTTAGACACTCAAATATTCAATTATTCACCGCAGGGTAACACATGAAATGACTTTTCTAAATCTAGTGCAAACGAATTAAGACGATTATATGAACCTGGATAACAATATTACTATGCTTAGTACGGGTCGCTCTCACGTAGCCACATTTAGCAAGTTACCATTCCAAAAATGTTGGCTCACTAAATAGCGTTATAATCACAGATCCAGTGATTATACACAATCTCGTTAACCCCGAAACTACTCTTAAAGTTAACTCAAAAGCATATAACTTGATTTATATAAAAGACTCAACACGAAATACACATTATAACACATAGACATATCATAAACTTTGAAATAGAAAGTATAAGCAGAAAGCAAAGCAAAGTTGTAAGGTATGGAAGTGAAAGCTAAAGTTAATCAAACCATATCCACTCTTTAATGGGAGTCGTCAATTCCCGCAATTCCTGCATCTGCTTTGAATTCGATCTCGGCCCGTACAGAACCTCCGCTAGGATGTTATTCTTTGTGAATATTGAATAAACGAATGTTGAAGAATGAAAACTTTTATTGATAAGTGATTTGCAATTACACTTATACAACAATCGCTCGAATATGTAGAGAAATCTACTGATTGAAATAAGGATTCGAATTACTTATGCATTTTCTCGCTAACACTTATAAATGTAGCTAAAACTAGATCATTTCACTCTCTATCTACACACACTATGCACTATTTTTCACACAACACCACCCCACACTCCACTGTACGAAATTTGTAAGGTTTGGAGTCCTATTTATAGAGTTCAAAGGGTTGCATCTATCCATATGAAGAGTTGTGTCTATTGGCGAAATATTGCATCACTTCATTGTGATTGGTTGAGAAGCTTTAATCTTATCCGCAATGGATAGGAACCTTTTCATGATTGGTTGACTTTTGATAAGTATCTTTTCATTGGTAGTTGATGGCGGTTGATGGTGGTTGATCATTCTTATCTGGAGGTTGGTAGTTAAGAAGATTTGACTAGAAAATCGTCCAAGTCGTGACCGCGAGGTACATGTTACTGATAAGTGTATAATTACACTTATTATCATATAAATTTATACAATAAACACTATAGTTTTAGTCATTTTTATACTTCATATAAAAGATTTCATGTGGTATGTAGTTGTTTTTTTATGTAAATGCAGATACTAGGTAAATCTTGGGAGTAAAATCAACTAAAGTGGAATTCTATGAAAAAAGAGTGAAAAAGGTGCAAAATGATGCGTGAAACTTGAAGATTTGGCTTAGAATCGAAGCTGTCAAAGATCGGTGAAGTTATAAGGAGATTTCTAAAGAAAACTCAATTCACGGTCGCGACAATACCTCGCGGTCGCGATCTGTTCACTTCAGAAATAGAAATCTACCAATCAAAGGTTCACGGTCGTGAATCATATATCGCGGTCGCGACATGGACAATTTTCTGGTATTATCTTCTTAACTACCAACCGCCAGATAAGCATGATCAACCACCATCAACTACCAATGAAAAGACACTTATCAGGAGTTAACCAATCATGAAAAGGGTCCTATCCATTGTGGATTGAATCAAAGCCTCTCAACCAATCACATTGAAGAGATGCAATCTTTCACCAATGGATGTGACTCTTTGTTTGGATAGACGCAACCCTTCAAACTCTATAAATAGGGCTCCAATTCTTCAACAATTTTGTGGATTCAAGTGCATCAGCAGTGCATTGGATTAGTGTGGTATAGAGTGCAAAAAGTGATAGAGAGATATAGTGTGTGTATAGTTAGATTCGCTACGTTCTTAAGTGCTAGCGAGAAAATGTTTAAGTGATTCGAATCCTTGTTTCGATCACTAGATTTTTCTATATTCTCGAGCGATTGTTTTATAAGTATACTTGCAAATCACTTATCAATAAAAGTTTTCGTTCTTCAATATTCGTTTGTTCGATATTCGCAAAGAATATCATCCTAGCGGAGGTTCTGTACAGGCCGAGACCGAATTCAAAGCAGACACAGGAATTGCCGGAATTGACTACTCCCATTAAAGAGTGGATACGGTGTTATCAACTTTAGCTTTCACTTGCATACCTTACAACTTTGCTTTGCTTTCTACTTATACTTTCTATTTCAAAGTTTATGATATGTCTATGTGTCATATTTCGTATTTCGTGCTAAGTCTTTTATGTTA
>CATIWQ010051060.1:0-10869 GCA_949673415.1 Euphorbia schlechtendalii | reverse complement strand
CTACGTTCATAAGTGTTAGCGAGAAAATGTTTAAGTTATTCGAATCATTATTTCGATCACTAGATTTCTCTATATTCTCGAGTGGTTGTTGTATAAGTGTACTTGCAAATCACTTATCAATAAAAGTTTTCATTCTTCAATATTTGTTTGTTCGATATTCGCAAAGAATAGCATCCTAGCAGAGGTTCTGTACGGGCCGAGACCAAATTCAAAGCAGATGTAGGAATTGCGAGAATTGACGACTCTCAGGTTTGATCAACTTTAGTTTTCACTTGCATACCTTACAACTTTGCTTTTTTCTACTTATTCTTTCTATTTCGAACTTTATGATATGTCTATGTGTCATAATGCGTATTTCGTGTTAAGTCTTTTATTTTAATCAAGTTATATGCGTTGGAGTTAATTTTAATAATAGTTTCGGGGTTAACGATATCGTGTATAATCACTGGATCTGTGATATAACGCTGTTTAGTGAGCCAACATTTTTGGAATGGTAACTTGCTAAATATGGCTATGTGAGAGCAACCCGTACTGAGCATAGTATTGACGTTGTCAAGGTTTATATAATTGCCTTAATTTGTTTGCGCTAGATTTAGAAAAGTCATTTCATGTATTGCTCAGCAACGAATAATTGAACATCTGTGTATTCTGAACCAAGTCTGTTAAGTTAGTTTAGTGAATCGTAACATCTTTGTTGAACTTACATTTTTTCTCTACTATCCTTATTTCGTAGGGAAAAATCTATATATTTAGATTCTCTAATCTTACATATCTAAATTTAATCATTTTTCATTCTAATCCTCCTTTCCTAAAGCTTCATATCAATTTATTTTATTTTCTTTTATTTTTCCTCCCTTTTCAATCTTTAGACTTGGTTCCTTCCCTGTGGGTTCGATATCTTTCAAAATTACATCGCAACTATATACTTGCAGTTATCATCATTTTTCTATTTGATAAGAGGTACTGACAACACATATATTTTATGTGAACAAGTTTTTGGCACTGTTGATATATAGCCAAATCTTGCGAACAAACTATTAAACTTATCAATAGAAAAGTGGCGAACAAACACCAGTCTTGCGGAATTTCCTTTAGCTCTTTTTCATCGATATCGACTTATAATGAGCATCTTAGGGCTTTTCTCCACACCATTTGGGGGCTCGATTGGTGAAATCTCGAGAGCTTTAAGTTGCGAGGTCTTCAATACTTTACTTCTAGGCCTATAAACACGGCCTTCATTCGTGTTATCTTGAAGTTCTGGGATCCTGCTACCCATGTCTTCCATTTTGTAGACTTCGAGATATGCCCATTGGTTGAGGAATATCATGCTATCCTGGGGCCTCCTTTTCCGGAGAATCCGACCCTGTTTTTCCCGGTGAGGCTATCTTTTGCATTCCATTCCTTTCAGTTCAAGGGTGAGGACAAGCTACGAGGTTTGTGGAACTTGGAGTGCAGCAAGTGCTTTCTATCAGCTCCTCCTAACATTGGAAGTTTTCAATTCGATGCTATTCTTGGCTGGTGTTAGACTACGTCCAGCTCTCATCTGGCGTATCCCTCTATGGTAACCCTACTTCTTCTAGCAGAGTTAGTTTGTGGGGTTGGAGTAGTTGCCCCATTCCGCATGTTGCCTATCATTGATCCACTTTTTACAGGTCTATCTCTTGCGGCTTTAGCCTTAGCAGAGAATTTGGTTCATTTGGATACTACTTTAGTGAATTTGGACCTAATGGGTGACCACTTTGTCTTACTCTAGGTATACTTTTTCACCATTCTTTCTTTTTGAATTTCACCCTCTTGTTTGGTTGTAATGCATGTAGGTGTGGTTGTTGGAGATGCTTCACCTAACTGTCGACCCTCTCTTGGGTAAGGCGTGATATCTTCCTTCTCATTATGGTCCTGAGGGGTTTGTCAAGAAGGACCATCGCTCCTTGAGTGAAGAAGCTTGGGTCTAGATTTTGCACACTTATCGGGCTTTTGAGATCCGTTGGCTAAGTCCTTGGTTAGAGATCCCGTTTGTGACTACCAAGGTACATGATTCTAGCATGATGCTGATGGGGTTATTTGGTATCACCTCCTATTTTCCTTCTTGCCTGTGTAGGTAGTATGGATGTCAACAACGAGTTCTCAGGCTTCTATGCTCGACTCGTTTCCTTGACTTTAGTCCTGATACACCCAATAAGAAGGCTTTAGGCGCGCGCTATAGTTGCTACATTATATTACAACGCCCTAGAAACCACTAACATCGATGAGTTCTATCACGAGTGGCTTGGCGAGATCAAGAGTCTTCCTGATGTTGATTAGCATCTTAGGGTATCCTGCGAGTGGGAGAGGGGCTAAGATGGTTTGGACCCCCTTCCTCACACTTCCAAGAATGTGCTCGGTGGAGCAATTAGGACCCTTAGATTTATATCTATTTACCACAGACTTTGACATTTGTTTTTTAAACATTGTTTTTGGTTTGTCTTTGACATTATGAAACTTGTTTAGGTTTTCTGATTGAAAATTATTATGTTTACTTGTGATATTCTGCATGTATACATTTATATGACATAAACATAAATCTTGTAATAATAATAACATTTCATAAATGATTTTAACGAGGGTACAAATTTTCCAATGATATGAATCTTGCCACAAGCTAGCTTGGAATATGTTTTCTAACTCGTAGTTCCTCTATTCCTCACATTGCCCTAATTTTTGCCATAGTTTCCCTTTACGGGTTTTTCGACTCAGTGGAATCTTATTATTTTTTCATAAAGAACGGTCCTAATTGTTGCCCAGCTAGCCAAGTCCCAACTGTCGGACATTTTTCTCTCTTTTTTGTGTACCGCTTTTCTAATTTATTTCTTTTTCCCCTAGATGTGGTAGTTCTTGAGCTTGTCTCGATTAATCAGGTTAACAAATTTTTTCCTATCCATGTCAATGATCTTGACAGCTCCTTTGCTTAAAATTTTCTTCACAACATAGGGACCTGCCCAATTTGGACGGAATTTTCCCCGAACATCCACATTACAATCTCATATGCTTCAAAACCAGATCTCCCATTTTCAAAGTGTGACTTCTAATTTAAACCCGGTTATTGTATGCCCTAGCCATGCACTATTGATACATCTATAAGTGGTCTAATGCTTTCAAACATTATTCATCTATCATGTTCAACTGCTGAAACCTGGCTCTTGCCTAATCGAACTCCTTTAATCTCGCTTCAAGGGTTACTCGAAGGGATTTCACTTCCATCTCAATTGGCAGTACCGCTTCCATCCTGTATACTAATGAGAACGGGGTTCGATTAGTAGGTGTTCTGACACTGGTTCCATACCCCCCTAATGTAAATGGCAGTTTATCAGCCCAATCTCTATAGGTGACAACCATTTTGCTCAAAATTATCTTGATCGATTTTTTGGCTGCCTTTACTGCTCTGTTGGCTTGTGGCCTGTATGGTGATGATCGATGATGTTCAATCCCATATTTCTCCATCAGGTCTGATGTAGCTCCTTGAAATTGAACCCTATTATATGATACGAAGTGATGTGGGATACCATATCGGGCGAAGATATGTGTTTATATGAACTTGGCCATCTTCTTAGCGGTGATATTGGTGTAAGATTTGACCTCTACCCATTTTGAAAAGTAATTGACCGCTACCATGATAAACCGATGTCCATTGGTTTAACTAGGTCGAATCTCGCCAATAATGTCGATGCCCCACGCTAAGAAGGGCCAAGGAGTAGATAAGCTATGGAGCTCAAATGGCGGTAAATAACTAATGTCAGCATAAATCTAGCATTTGTGACATTTTCATACTTCAGCTACGCTGTCTAAGACCATTGTTGTCTAGAAATATCATTGGCGTTGAAGCTTTTTGCAAGTGCCAACTCATTCATATGGGGTCCACAGTCTCCCGCATGCATCTGCCGGGTTATCAACAATGCTTCTTTTTAGTGAAGCATTGTAACAGCAGTCTTTCTGAGGTATGTTTGAATAGGTTTCCATCTACCAATCTGAATTGTACAGCCAACCGTCATAATGAAGTTCATTCTGAGTCCGTTGCTCCTTATGGGTATTCTCCAATTTGTAAAAATTTGACTATTTTGAAGAAAAAACTGCCAGCTGTTTGGTCATCCTTAGTTTCCACTAGGCGACAGTAGAAGGGTTCTCTGGCGGTTTGAAGAACAAGAGGCTTAATTAGTTGAGTTTGGGGTCCTTCCCACATTGACACAAGTGTAGTGAGTGCATCGGCCATTTGATCTTCATCTCTCAGTACGTGCTTGAAAATGCATTTTGTGAACGTTTGGGAGGCCTTCCAGACTGCTTCCACACATGGGCAAAGTGATTCTTCCATGATTTCGCAGTCACCATTAACTTTTCTGATAACAAAAGCAGAATCCCCAACTAATGAAACTAGCTTTGTTTGTACTTTCATAAGTGCCTCCAATCCAAACAAGCAGGATTCGTATTCTGCACTGTTACTTGTTACTACGAATTCCAACCATTTTGATATTGGTATGACTACATTTTGTGCAGTTATCAAGACAACACCCAAGCCTGCCCCATTCTTATTCATGGCACCGTCAAAGAACATTTTCCATTCCATTTGGGTTTCTTCTATTATTACCAGTTGTTCATCTGGGAATTCATGATTCTCGATGAAATCATATTCTAATGGTTGATTGGTAAGAAATTTCGCAACTTCCAGGCCTTTATTACCTTCTTGGTTATGTATTCAATGTCTAACTCTGATAACAGTAGTAACAATCTTGAGAGCTTTCCAGCTAAGGTTGGTGACTGGAACAAGTATTTCATTAGATCGATTTTGTCAACGGCCTGAATCTTATAGGTTTGGAACTAATAACATAGCTTTCTAGTTAGCCACACCATTGCTGTAAAAATTTTCTTCACCAAGCTGTAGCATGACTCATAATCGAGTAACTTCTTTCTTAGGTAATAGATTACATGCTCGCTCCTATCTTCAAGCTCTTGTACTAGCATTACCCCTACCGATGACTCCTTGATGGCTAAGTATATAATCATGGGTTTCCTGGGCTCTAGTGGGCGGAGTAGTGGTCTTATCAAATATTACTTGATTGTGTCAATAGCAACTTGACATTGGTCATTCCAAACCACTGGTTGGTCCTTTCGTAAGAGCTTGAATATTGGTTCGTAGATTGTGGTGAGTCTTACAATGAATCAGTTGACATACTTTAGGGATCCCAGAAATGCATGGACTTCCTTCTCTATCTTTGGCATAGGCATTTCCCTGATGGCTCGGCTTTTTTCAGGGTTCATTTCAATTCCCTTCTGGCTAACTACGTGGCTTAGAAGTTTCCCAAATGTTACTTCGAATATACACTTCTTCGGATTCTAGCACAAATTGTATTTCTCAATTCTGGTGAAGAATTTTTCCAACATAAGTGGACGTTCTTCTCTGGTGTGTGACTTCACAAGCATGTCATCGACGTAGACTTCAACTTCCTTGTTGATCATGTCATGAAGCAGGGTTGTGACGGCCCGCTGATATGTTGCTCTGGCATTTTTCAATCCAAATAACATCACTTTGTAACAACATACGCCCCATTCTGTGATGAAGGCCATCTTGATTTTATCAGTAATTTCCATTAAGATCTGATTGTATCCTAAGAAACCATCCATGAAGGAGTACATTGCTGCCCTAGAGGCGTTGTCGAGCAATACGTCTATGTGGGGTAAGGGGAAGTCATCATTTGGGGAGGCTTTGTTTAGGTCCCTAAAATCTATGCAAACTATAACCTTGCCATCCTTCTTTGCCACTTGGACGATGTTGGCTACCCATGTCGGGTATTCAACCACTTCTAAAAATTTAGCATCGATCTGCTTGGCTAGTTATGCCTTGACTTTTTTTCCCATTCAGGTCTTAAGTTACGCAGCGTCTGCTTTACTGGTCTGATCCGAGCGTCTATTGGGATATGGTGTTCCACGATCTTTCTGTCTACCTCGAGCATGTCATCGTATGACCAAGCAAAGGCTACCACATGATGTCTAAGTAAATTTATTATCTCTCCTTTTTCTTCAGGAGTCAAATCATTTGAAATTGTCACCATTTTCGTTGTTTCATTTGTACCCAAGTTAACTTCATTTAATGATGTGTCATGTATGTTAAAGACATTATGCGTATAATCACATGAATGCATGGTGCCATCCAGAAGAACATCAAACATGTAAGCAATGTTGACATATTTCATTAAACTGGCCTCATAGGCAAAATTGACACAAACATCTGAAATATTCAAGATTACATCATCATTATTGTCATCCTCAACATTCGGAGGGTCTTCAGTCATTGGGGTGGTGGTGTTAGGAATAGCTTCACACTCCAAAGTTGTCTAAGCAAGCTTTTCTGTTAGGAGATTGACAATGTTGGATACAGCTTGATTTCAGCATCGCCTTTCTTCAACAACTTGCTAATGGCCTTTGTGAAAGTTACAACTACATCCTCCAGTGACTCCTCCCTCTTGGTTTTGAGTAGCTTTTGCTCCACTACAGTAACCTCCATGGCAAGAATTGGCTCTTCTCCAAGTAATAAGGGCTTCTTGATTTGTTGAATTAGTTCGCTAGTCATGAAAGTCAAACACATCATTGAAAATTTCGAACCCTTTGACTTCTTCTCCATTCAGGTTTGATGGTTCAGGTTCCCCTAGATATGCCTTACTCTCCTTAGCTTCATAATTGATCATCATATTGCAGAATAGGGGCTTCTTGTGCTTGTATATTTTCTAGTTTGGGGTAAATCCCAAACCTAGCCCAAGCTTGACCAGAACAGGGTCAATGACTCTGATGATCCCCTGATGGTGTTTTCCCAGATTTCTTTCCTGGGATGAAACCCTATTTCTTCATCTGAACTTTCAGACTTCTGGGGAAAAAATGATACCCCTTTGGAGTCCTGCACTCCTTCTACTTTCCTTCAGTGGCCATTGCCACCCTTAGCACTTGTGTTGCTCTCTCCTCAAATGTTGAGGCCACTATAACTGATTCCTCATCAGCCTCGATTGTTATTAATTATCCATTGTGAATGAGCTTTATCTTCTGGTTCAAGTTGAATGGGACTACCCCCAACACATGGATCCAAGGCGTGCCTAACAGTATTGAATATGTTACTGGAATATCCAGTACAATGAATTTTACTTTGAAGGTCACCCCTCTTGGAGTGACCTCTGCCTTAAAGACTCCGATCCCCCCTGTCTTGGAATCATCATATGCCCTTATCACAGTATCCCACTTAGTGAGAATATCTTCTCGCAGTCCTAAATGAGGTAGGACTTTGAGCGGGGATAAGTTTAAGGCTAACCCATCGTCAACCATCACACAAAGAACTGATCGATCGAAAATCTGCACCTTGATAAATAGTACCCTGTTATGTGCACCGAGCTCCTATGGCAACTCAGATTGATCAAATGTTATGGCTAGTAGTTAGCGAGGAGTGATACCTACTGTGATTGCTGCGCACATTTCGACTACTGAAGTTGTGAGCGTCGTAGGCATTCCCATCAATTTCCTTACTAACCCTATCCTGTGCTTCCGTGATGTCTCAAGCAACTTCCAAATGCTTAATTTTGCTTAAATCCCCTTTAGATGGTTTATCAGGGGGTCAATATCTAGCTCGTCCTCATCTACCTTTGGTGGAAGCGGTGGTTCAGATTACTCCCTAACGACCTCATCGGGAGTTGAATTGTTAAGCTTTACAGCCTCCTCCCTTCGGAAAACCCTTCCTCTTTAGGTGACTCTTAACTCCCCATCCTCGATCACCCATGTTTCAGTTGGAGTCACCCGAGGGTACTAGTCATACCCATCATCAAACTAGGTCTGAGCCCCTTTCAGTTGATACGCGGCTAGATTTATGGCCCTCTTTCCATAGACGATAGTTTCTCCTTCGATCAGGTTCCATCATCGGTCTTTCGCTTCCTCCTGGATTTGAGTACATAAGCATCCAGGTGAATTGATGCCTTTACTGGGGTTTTGTTTAGATCTCTACTGAAAACGCTTCTTCCAAAGGATCCTCTTCCATGCCTTCCCCTTCGTCAGCCATTGTATTTACTCCTAGGTTGGATCGTGATAGCATTACTAGTACAGAATTGGTGGGTATCCCTGACCCTACCGCAAGGACATTGCGATGTCTGATGGTTATTTCCCTGTCAAGATGATGAGTGTGATATGATAGCTCATAAAAATCTAGGATTGTCAACATCTATAGGTGGTAGTGGTACCAGTTGCTTGATCCTTCTATTATTAACAAAACACTAGCTTGTTCTGTTGGTCTAGTAGTCATTACCACATAAATGAAAATCCACCACTTTATATAGTTTGTGAGCGGCTCACCCTTTCTTTATCTGCAAGCAATTAGGTCTCACATACCTTGCTTTGGCGGCTCCAAGAATGTAAATTTTTACAGGAATTTTGTGGTAATATAGTTTTAAGAGCTCTTTGTTTATTCCAACTGCATGTTATACTATTCACTCACCACTCTTGCTAGCGAGCAAGGAAATAGTGTTGCTATTGTGAGCACAGGATTTTGTACCAGCTCACGCGTTCAATGATGATGGCTTTTTCGGGAAATTTATCCTCGAATCACACAATTTCCAACCATCCGACGATCTTCAAATGGGAATCCTCCTCGGACGTTTTAGATAAAATTATTTAACTAAATAAAAAATACCAAAAAAGATGTAAATAATAAAAAAATAAAATAAAAAAAAATAATATTAATAAAAAAAAATGAAAATGATGAAAGAGACATAATCCCGATAGGGGGGCAGCCTCGCGCTCACGCGAGGGAGCCACACTAGCACGCGAGGCAGCCTCGCGCGCACCCGAGGGAGCCTCGCGAGGCCTCCCCGTCCCGCGAGGGTCCTAAGAGACCCTCGCGGGGCCTGCCCGCGAGGGTCCTGAGGAAACCTCGCGGGGCCTTCGTGCGAGGGTCCTAAGGAACCCTCGCAGCGCGCATGCAAGGCAGCCTCGCGCGGAGGCAGCCTCGAGCAGAGGAAGCACCGCACGCGCGCGAGGCCTCGCGATGAGCTCCGTGAGGCCTTTTCTCCGGCGAGGCCCCTCGCCGGAAAAACTTTCCTTTTTTTGGATCTTTTCGGGACTTCTGTCTCTATAAATAGTTAGGCCTTTTTCACTACACGGGCTGTAAAAATTTCAGAGAAAAAAAATCCTCTCTTTCAGATTAAAAATACAAACGATTTTTCTTACTTTCTTCCAACTTTTTCTCGGATCAAAAACACTTTTAAATCCCAAATTTCTTCATCTTTTTATAAAATTTCTTCATCTATTCTTCTTAAATCCTCATATATTCTCGGGTCTAAAATCAATTTAGAACCCGAGTCTGATTATCTTTTGGATAAATAATAAACTTTATTTTCCAACCAACCAATTGTTTTTTCCAATTAAAATTAAATTAAAATCCCAAGAATTAAACAAAGATTTTTGGACTTTTACATCAACCTTTTCACATTAAACCACAACAACTACAAAAACGAACGAGGAACGCTCCCGGGGATCGAATGGACATGCCGAAGTGGTTTCACGCCAAATGGGTAAAGCCTCTGAGTTCCTAGAGCTGCTTATTTCGTGTTCCTCCTTTTCTTCTTAATTTCTTTCTACATGTGGACCTAGGAATTATTGTATTTTATTGTAAACATTCTAATTCTCTTCTTCTTTTATTTCTTTTTAATTTCTGTATTAGAATGCCCCAACGAAGGGAATTAAAATCTGTTTGCGGATAACAGACCTCACCACTTGCCATGTGATCATTTTCATTAATTAAAATTTACCAACATACATGTAAACAAAAATTAACTGTTTTTATTTAAATTAACAACTTTAAATCGCCAATGTTTTAATTAGGCCACGCGGGCCTTACTAAAATAAAATCGAGCATACATGATATATCGCCTGTGCTAACCTTTGTGGATGTAGGTTAGATGTATGTTTAGGCTTTTATTTTTTCCTTCGGGTATTGCATATATTTTTACGGAAAATGTAATTAATAGGGTAGCGGGCGGTTGCATCCCCCGATTTTTGAAAGCCTTGTAATTTTACTTTTCGCTTTTTACTTTCCGCATTTACTTACTGTTTTGTGAATGATTTATTATTTCGCAATACGTGAATCGTGCATTTAAAATAAAAAACAACCTAAGTGTGAATATGCGCAATTAAAAGAAAACAGTTTTCTGTAGATGTAATATTGTGTGATCACTGAAGAAATAAGCAACTTATCCCGGACCCGAATCTCTGTGTCTTGGTGGGCCGTCCCCCAGTCGTTAAGCCTCACAGGACTCTAATTCCTGGAAAGAGCTAATCCAGGTGGCGACTCCACACTAAGAGATGGCGGATTCGGGTTCGAACCGATCTTAAACGTTTTTCACCTTTTCTCTCTTTCAAACCTTTTCTGCCGGGTCCCCGACCCGGTGCTTTTCTTTTCTTTTTCAAACACCCCGGTGGATTGTGCCTATCATCCAGCGCGCTCTCGGCCCACCGCTCCGTGTCCCCCTCTCACAGTGGCAACTTCGATGGGGATTTTTCTAAAACTTGTTTTTCAAAAGTTTTTTAGTTTTTGGATAAGTGCCGAAAATTATTAACAACATTATTCCGTTTTCTTTTAGTTTTGACATATTCATTATAACGCATTGCAGTAGAAGAGATTAGCCCATAAGTTTAAGGTACCCCTATTACTGCGAAGCTTTTTCTTGTACTAATTTGCCTCCCTGAGAAAAGATAGTACTTGAGCGAGTGGAGCACTTGTTGCCATATCGCATGTACCTCCCTCGTTAGAGGCTTGGAGTGTATTTTAGCGCAACAAGAACCTTCTACATCAGTAACCCATCTGTAACATTCATG
>CATIWQ010051055.1:0-24864 GCA_949673415.1 Euphorbia schlechtendalii | reverse complement strand
GAATAATTGAACATCTGAATATTTAGAACCGAGTCTGTTAGATTAGTTTAGTGAATCGTAACATCTTTGTTGAACTTGCATGCTTTCTCTGCTATCCTTATTTCATAGGGAAACTCTATATATTTAGATTCTCTAATCTTTCATACCTATATTTACTCATTCTCCATTCTAACCCTCCTACCCAAAATATCAATCTTATTTTATTTTCTTTATTTTATCTTCCTTGGTGATCTTTAGAGTTAGTCCTTCCCTGTGGGATTGATATCTTTTAAAACTACATTGCAACTGTATACTTGCAGTTATCATCATTTTTCTATTTTGATAAGGGGTATTGACAACACCTATATTTTATGCGAACAAGTTTTTGGCACCATTGATATATAGCCGAATCCTTCAAACAAACTATTAAACTTATTAGTAGAAAAGTGGTTGCAATGAGTTCTAATCTCTCTTGGAAGACTAAAAAATATACAATGGGAGCCTCTGCCTTGGGTTGTTGAGGTTAGCTTGATCTTGTTCTTTGTTGAAGTTGATTGAAAGATCTTCGTCAGCTTTAACTTCCTTAGCTTTGGGTACTTGTGTTGGGTTGGGAAGCACAGAGAGTGGCATGCTGAGTTGATTTTCTTGTTGGATTACTCTTACATCTTCATCAGATGGTTGTCTATCTGCATTGTTAGTTTCATCAAAATCTAAATGCATAGACTCCTCTAATAAGCCAGTCTTTTTGACATATATTCTATATACCCTGCTCTTAGTTGAGTAACCCAGAAGGATACTTTCATCAGCCTTTGGATCAAACTTTCCTAGCTACTCCTTGGTGTTTAGAATGAAGCACCTACAACCAAATGATCTAAGATGACCAATCTTAGGCTTAAGCCCTCGCCAAAGATCATAGGGTATCTTCTCAAGAATTGGGCAAATTAAAACCCGATTCAAGATATAACAGACTATGTTAACAACTTCTCCCCAAAAGTACTTTGGTAGATTGTTATCACTCATTATGGATCAAGCCATTTCAACTATGGTTCTGCTATTCCTTTCTATAACCCCATTTTGTTAAGGAGTATAAGGAGCAGAGAATTTGTTATTTATACCATGCGCTGAACATAATTCTTTGAAATGAAAGCTCTTGAATTCACATCCATGATCACTTCGGATTCTACTGATTTTAGTTCCTAGTTTGTTTATTATTCGATTACTGAGTTTGACAAAAGACTCAAAGGTTTCATCTTTGCTACTCTGCAAGATAGCCCATGTGAATCTCGTGAATTCATCCATAACCACCAATGAAAATCTTTTTATGGTCATCCTCATATATTGAACAAGACAAAATAGATCTAGGTGGAGGAGCTCTAACGGTCTCTTAGTTACTATGTTGTTTATTGGTCTAAATGATAGTTTAACTTTCTTACCAATTTGGAAAGATGAGCAAAGTCTATCTTTCTCAAAGTTGTAACTAGGTAAACCCACAACTAGTTGCTTTTTGGCCAGTTTGGATAGAATGTTCATATTTATATGACCCAACCTTATGTGCTGAAGCCACGAATTATCCTCCTAAGATACAAGACAAACATTAATGGAGCCCAGTGATAAATCAATCATATACACATTATTAATTCTAAGAGCAAAGAGTGTAGTTGAGTCAGTCTTACAATCAATAATTGAGTAACCTGTTAGTCGAATGTAACCTCCCTACCTTTACCACATAGCTGGGCTACACTACGAAAGTTGATCTTGAGTCCTTTGACTAGATAATCCTCTTCGATGGAAGGAGAAACACCAACAGTGCCACACCTAACAATCCTCCCTTTTTGGTTATCTTTGAAACTGACACTTTCATTGCTTTCACACTCCAATGAGATGAACTGCTTTCATCTCCCACCATATGCCTAGAGAATCTGCTATCCAAATACCACATTCCAATGTCATTAGAGTATCTTAGGCTCACCTACGAAACAATTATGTTTTCTTAGGTACCCATGCTTTTGAGCTGGGTCCTCCTTTGTTAGCAATGCTTAGATTAAACCATTTATACTCATTATAATAACCATTTTTATGCCTATAGAAAACTGTAGCATGTCCAGCTTTACCACAAAAGCCACACGCCGCTTTTGCTTTGGGTTGTCTCACTTTCTTCTCTTTAGAGGAATTCTTCCTCTAAGAATTCCGATTTTAGTTACTTGGAGATGGACTATTGGTTGGAGGAGGAATCCATTTCTCCTTAAAAGTTGTTAAATTAGTAGTCAACTCATCTAATCGCTTAGTGAGCTTGCTATTATGACATTCATGATATTCGAATTTTTCTCAAAGAAAGAGGATATCAAGAGATAAGGAAGCAATTGTATCTTCTTGGTCTTCACTTCTCCTCACCAGCTCTTTGATGTTTTCACCTGACTCATTAGTCAGCTTCATTATATCAAAGAGTACCTAAGCTAATTATTCTATCAACAAAGGGATTTTAGGATGTAGCTTAGCTTGTGAGTTCTTCCCTTTGTTGCGCTTAGCTTCAGAGTCAGCAGCAAATTGGTTGCTCTTGGAAGCAAATGATGAGCTCTCACCCCTTTGATCTTCTAGCGGCCATTAAGCAAAGGATTGCAGAGTCTATAGCTTTTTCATCTAAGGATAAAGATTCCTGGAAATTGCTCTAGGTGTTAGAAAGTGCCTCATTTTTCTTGGCAAACATATTCTTACGTCTATCCTTCTTGGTCTTTGGAGAGGATGATTGAATATGGCCTTTTTTGCCACAACCAAAACATTTAATGTCTTTTTTGTGCTCCTTCTTAGTTCTCTTCCTCATCTCCACTCCGATGTTGAGTTGACTTGATTTTACCAGGAAACTTCTTATTGTTGAACTTCTCATCCTTCTTCATTAAGCACTGGAATTACCTCATCAGAAGTGACATTTGCTCATTCGAATTATTGCTAGTGGATTCTTCTGATGAATCATCTTTCAGGATAATGGCTCTACCCTCTTTCTCCTTACCTTTACTCCTTTTACAGTCATGATTATAATTCCTCAGGGATATTTCCTAAATTAACAAGGTGCCTATCAGCTCATCATAGTTGTAGGTCTTAAGATCATGAGCCTCTTCGATCACGCTCTTTTTGGTATCCCACTCTACAGTGAGAACACGGAGAATCTTCTTCACTATCTCTTCCTCGGTGAACTCCTTTCCCATTCTCTTCAGTTTATTAATGATATTAATGAACTTGGTATTCATGGATTGAATACCCTTGCTAGTGCCCATCTAGAACAGCTCATGCTCCCTGAGCATGAGGTTGATCTTGGACTCCTTGACCTTGTCATTCTCCTCATAGGCGATCTCCAGTTTCCTCTATATTTCTTGTGCTATCTCGTAGCCCAAGCCCCTGTTGAACTTTATAAGATCTAGCACACAATGTAAGTAATTGATGGCTGCTGCATTCTCTTTGAGAAGCCTTAGGTTAGCATCATCATAATCTTCTGGATCAACTGGGACATGTTCTCCATTTCATACTATTGTAGGAATTATGGGGCTAAGCTCTATAGCGAGCCATGCTTGCATGCTTTGAGATTGAATGAAGTTTTTCATGCAATTTTTCCAAAATGTATAATGATTACCATTAAACAGTGGAGGCCTGGTTATACAAATTCCTTCTTTGAGGAGAACTGTATATCCTGAGCCATAGCTATTACAAGCCATTTTGGATCTTTAACTCAAAGACGATAAATTTAAAAGTTGAGCACTCTCTTTGATACCACTTGTTGATCCAAAACAACTTAATAAACACAACAAAGGGAGGTGAATGCAGTCACTTGCTTATTTTTAGAGTTTATAAAAATTCTTTTCCAAGTTTAGTTTTTAGATGCGTATTGAGTGAAATGTTCTAAGTTTGGTCTAAAAACTATAAACTACTCAGCTTTGCTAACGTAGTTTATCTTCAATCGCTGCTGAGTACTTTACTTGGCTAGGATTGGTTTTCCAAGCAAAACTTATAAAATAGACAGAATGATTAATGAGAAAGATGTTATAAAGATAACCGACAAATGGTAGAACTTCAACACCTTAGATTTTATCTTAGTTAGGCCCCTAGCCTACATCCAGTCCCTGATTCCTTTCCGAGCTTTAGTCCATTAGTGTTTCCTTCCTTCTTTAGGTGGAGAATCCTTTACAGTGGGTAGACTCTATTATAGAAAGTACCTTTCTTTCTAACTACAACTCAACCACAGATTAGGTACCTTCCTAAACTGTCAATGAGATTTGAATAAGAAATTATGAACTAAGGACTTCAACTTATAAAAAGTGTTCAATCCTTTTACAATGTTATATCTAAAGAGTGATTCTCTCTATTATAAACTGATTAGAAGATTTGTGGAATTTCTGAATGGTGGGAATATTGTAACAGTATTTTAGCTCTTAAGAAATTCGAGGTGATTCACCAAGTTTGAACGTTTACTTCAGTCTTCTATTTATAGTTGAAGTTCTTGGAAGTAGCCATTGCAAACTTCTCATCATGACTTATCTTCAATCTCTCTTCTCTTTACAGCTTTTAAATTTGTCCATTTGTAACAAATTCCAAGATGTTTAGAGATAGAGATTTCGAACATTGAAGCACGAGATTAATCCGTTAATCTGATATGTGTCAAAAACTTGTTTTCCTTAACAAATTAAGTTATGATAAAGAGGTGCTCGAGATGTAATGTGGAAGCCCGTGATTTGTCTGATTGTTGACATTGCAGAGTTGTGCGGAGATACTGAGAAATGACGCATGTCAAAGGATTCCTTTTATCTTGGACTTTAGTGAGGATTCTCCACTATTCCATACTGACACCTTTTCGTTGTGAGGAACACTGGAATATCTTCTTTAGTTTTAGTGCCTTTTTTCTTTAAAAGCATCAAATGAATATTTTATCCTTCACAAACAATGTTAAAAGCCTTTGTGTCATATATTTCTCTATGTGTCAAAGAACTCAACTTTTATAACAATAAAAGCAACTCAGCTTATCTGAGTCTATATCTTTTAAACTATGTAATACTAGGATGCACTTAGCTTTTCTTACACTAAGCCATAACTTAATTAAAAATCAATAAACTGAGTTGTTTTCCCTTAAAGAAACTCAAGTAAAGTTGTTTAGTTAGTACATAATTGATTTCACTATCCTAGACAGTTTGTTATTTCCAAAATGGTTTAAGTACTATGATATACTATTACTTAGGTTCAATAACTCTTTTCTTGCGAATTTTTTTCAAGTCCTCCCTGAATTTCTCTTTTATTTGTTATATTCTTTTAAAGGCTTATTCCTATTTTGGAAAAGAGCCTTCGCAATTTATTTTTGGGTTAGTCTACGATTGGTCTAGCAGCCACTTGTTAATTGACAAGTTCTCCCTCTCAAGGAGATGTTGGTCGATGGGGTTCGTGTAGACTACTTATAGACGTTACCCTATTTTAGAGGCTAGTGCTGAAGGAATTTTGTCTAGTTGGTCTAACGGATAGCTCTGCCACAGTAAGGGAAGGCAGGCATCAACTATTAATGCTTTATACTACAATGATATGTCTCTTTTAACAAGTGTTTACAGACCTAATGCATTTATGAACGTTTTAATTAATATTTTATCAATCATGTCATGCTTAGGAGTTCCTTTTAGGTTAATTTTAAGTTTTAAATTTTCATCATGCCAGTTCACATGTTCATTACTTGCCTAGATTAACCAGCACTTATAGTGCAGGACCACCAATAGCATCGCAAACCAAGATTATGGGAATTCCCACAAGCCCATGATTACAGGACAAGGCAAGCCCAAATAGGCTTGCCTTGTATGGCACACAGCCCCTGAAGCGAGTTGTGTGCACGAGCAACCCATAGAGCTTGGAGCTCTATGCGGTGACCCACATGTGGGATGGGGAATTCCACACCCACATTGCTAATGGAGGAGCATTATTTCTCCCCTTCTCTTTATATATAGAAGCCTTCTCCTCCTCTTGCAAAGCACTTAAGTTTAGACTTTCTCTTCTGAACTTGAGATCTCTCTTGTGAATTATTTTGAGATCCTCCCAGAGTTTCTCTTTTATTTGTGAGATTCTTTTGAAGGCTTATTCCATTTTGGAAAAGAGACTTCACAGTTATTTTTGGGTTAGTCTACGAGCGGTCTAGCAACCACTTGTTAACTAATAAGTTCTCCCTCTCAAGGAGGTTTTGGTCAATAGGTTTCATGTGGACTATTCATAGAAGCTTTCCTACTGTATAGGCTAGTGCTAAAGCAGTTCTGTTAAACTTATTTAAGGGATCACTCTCCTACACCAAGGGTGAGGCACGCATCAATTGGTAATGCATTATACTTAAATGCTAGGTCTCTTTAACAAGTGTTTATAGACCTGATGCATCTATGGAACGTTTTAGTTAAGATTATATCAATCATACCATGCTAAGGAGTTCCTTCTGGGTAACTTTTAAGTTTTGAAATTCTACCATGCCAGTTTGCATGTTCATTACTTGTATAGATTAAACAGCAAGGCATTCTCTTTAAAGGATACTTGATAGTTCCTACTAGGATTGAACCACTTTTTAACCTGAAGACAAGATGGTAAGAAGAACAGAAGTGCATTATATCAAGAATTCAATGTAGAGAAAGTTTGCAGCATATTAAACAAAAAATACAACCATTTTATTTATAAGCAAGGAAAAAATAGTTGTTGCAAAACAGCCATAAAGGCAAATATTTTTTACATTAAAGAAAATATCGATGTTGGGGAAAAAATAGTTGTTGAGCATTAAAGCACAAAAAACTATGAATTTAAGAGTAGGCATTTCAAAATTCATAAAAATATATCTAGGAAAAAAATATTTCCTCTATAAAAAATTCCTGAGCTTAGGCTTCGCCCGTGTAGGGGGGAAATGATAAGAATTGCACAAGAAATGACTTTGGGTCATTTCTCTCATGTTAGCGAGAGTCCACCTTATTTATCTCACAATTTTACAAGCCCATGAGGAACATTTTAATTTAAACTAGATAAACTCATTCAATGTTTCCCATGTGGATATAGTTCTTTTGAAAGTAAGCTAGTAAAACACAAGTTTTTCCAACATAGCCTTCCACAAAAACCACACACCGTTTTTATTTTGGGTTGGCTCGCTTTCATCTTTAAAAAAGCTTTCTTTTCCTTTCTAGAGTTGCGAGTTTTGTTACTTGAAGCTATGTTGTTGGCAGAGGAGGTACCCTTAATTCTTTCAAATATGTTAGATCAACAATCAACTCATCTAATTGCTTAGTGAGCTTGATATTATGTCCATTATGATACTCAGCTTTTTCTCAAAGAAAGTGGATATAAAGGGATAAGGAAGCAATGTTATCTTCCAAATCCTCACACCTCCTCACTAGTTCCTTGATGTTCTTCCCTGGCCTATTCATTAGTTTCATAACATCAAAGAGTACCTGGGCAAATTCTTCCATAGATAAAGGGATTTCAAGATGTACCTCAGCTTGGGTATTTTTCCCTTTATTCCTCTTAACATTTGAGTGAGCATCGGAATTGTAATCATTTGAGGCTGATGCTAAGCTTTTACCTCTTTCTCCATCAATCGTTGTGAGCATGGGATTTTAATCCTTACTCGCGAGTTTGACGACGAAGTTGTAATTTATTTTCCTTTACTAGTCTTTCACTTTGACAAGATATCAATCATCCTCGGGAGATGAACTCCTGGTTTTTGGTGAACCCTACATAGACCCCTTGATGCTGGGCCAATTTGATTCTGCCCAATCCAGGCCCAATGCCCATACTGACATGCCAATGTCAGTATTAGCAATGGTAATGTTAGTGTCGGTGTTACCACAATGACACCAACATTGCTATAATAGCGGTGACAAGGCCTAGATTGGACCAAACCAATGCCCAAAAGCCAGTGCCAATACCGATGTGACCAATATCGGTGTCAACATTGCAATGTTGACACCAATATCGCCGAGTCAGCAACAATGAAATTGCAGAATTTTAGGAATGATTAAGCCCTTAGTCTTTTGGGGTCCTTGTTCCTTGGTTGAGTTTCCCTACATACCCAGCACTGTAGGGTGGTTAGAGAGGGACCTCATTCCTTGGATTGGGGGGTGAAAAGTAAAAAGGGCATGGTAAGTCATCATAAGGGATTTTTGGATTGAAGAGAGCTATCTTACAAAGGGAGAGATGAAAGAAGCAGAAAAGGGGGGAGCTTTACTCATGCAAGAGAAGCAGAGAAAGAGAGCTCATTTGGTTTTTGAAAGAAAAGTTTACATTTCATAAGTTTTGGGTGAGTTTTTAGTGTATGTTCTTGAAGTTAAGTAAGATTTTCTTTAAAGAAGAGAAGAAGTTCATAGGAAGGGTATGAACTTGGGTTTCCTAGAATGCATCTAAGTAATCTTGAGGTTCGGATTCACAAAAGTTGAGTAGGATTGAAGAGAGAAATGTCTCTAGCTCATATTCATGCTCAAGCTTCTATTCACAACTTTGCTAAGTTTTAACACAATAAAACTTGGTGGAGGAGACACCAATAGAGTCTTAAAGTACATTTCAGCCATTTCACATTAAGCTTGTGGAGAAAAACTTGCCCCATTCTTCATTTTCCCAAGCTAAAAAACCACATCAGACCAACTAAAGAAATAAGGAGAGCTTCCCAGAGGAACTTTCAGGATCTCGAAGAAGTAGATTATCAACTACGGGGTGAGCCTTTGAGTTCCTAGAGTTGTATTTCATGCTTATTTGATGATTTTATGTTTTTTTGAAATGTGCTTAATTTCTTGCATTTCCTTACTTGTATTCTCAGAAAAATAAGATAATGCCGACGTTGATATTGCGATGTCAGTGTCTATGTTGTAATGCTGACACCGACATTGCAATGCTAATGTCGGCATTTCCCTTTTTTCTAGATTGTAACTTATGCGCTATTTACCGAGTTAGGCTTAATTAACCAAAAGATGACTTATTCACATGGATGTATTAAGACCAATAGCATAATCATGCGATGAATTAACATTTTGGATATATTCCAAGGAAAATCCATGTTTAAACAACGGTTTCCTCTTTACCGAGATAAAATTTTTACCGTTCTTAAATTATCTCGGAATATACACAAGGAGTAGGTAGTTATGTTCCCGAGCCTAGAATCACTTATGACACCTACGTGTTTGTACATAATGAAGTTAAATTAGGAGACCCCCACAAAGGGAACGGCCAGTTCCCAAATCTTTAACCTGATGAAATTCGCATGCGGCATTTTCACTAATAACACGAGCAACATATTTTAATAAAAATGAATCGTTTTGCACAATGGAAATTGTGAACCCTTGTTCGCATTTTTATTTAACTTGACCACACGGGTCTCCCAAATATCAAAATCAAACAAACTTGGTACATTGGTACATGTTTGTGTTGTGAAAATATTTTGTGCTAAGCTTTGTGGATGCAAGTAGAATAGGTTAGATAAATGTTAGGATTTACTTTCCTTCGGGTATCGCATTTCAATAAGAAATTATGTATTTGCTAGATCATGTGTATAATAGGACATGGATGTATTCATTCCCCTAAATCTCATGTATTTTAGGCCATTTGTATTCCCTGTCCCCAAATATGTAAATAATTCCCCTATATTAGGTACACTTACTTTCCTACATGTTTACTTTCCGCACTTATTTATTACTTCCGTATGCATGTTAAAATATAACTTGAAAATGATTTAGAATGGGATATCACGATATTGGAATATGGTAGTAAATTGCCTAATATGACTTAAATAACAACGAAATAAGTAACTCATCCAAACCTAAATCTCTATACTACGGTATCGTTTAGGCTAAACAGATCTAGGCTGTACCGAATTTCCTAGAAGATCTGATCTAGGGGGTAAGTTTATATAATGAGGCTAGAGGTTTAGGCCTCGAGTAATTGGAATTTACTTGACAACCATAACCACTTTTCGAAAACCCCACGCCCCATATAACGGGGCCAGCGCCTTGCTCGACCACGTGGCTAGAACATCGTCTGGTCATAGTGGCAACTCTGCTGGGGACTTCTTCTTTCTTTTTATAACTTAAAAGTTTTGAATATTTTTAATTAGTTAGTGAAAATTCATTATTTAAGTTAAATCATTTTCCAAAATCTTGATATCCCACGAAGCATATGCATTAGACGGATTAGCCATTAAGGTTAGGGTGCCTTGTTTTACCAAGAAGCTTGCGAAAGTATATCCTTTGTGACCCCTTGGCAACCAAAGATACTTAGCGAGTGGATCGCTTGTTGCCATACTGCATGTACCCCCTCGAACCTATTCAGGGAAAGGGAGGAAGTGTATTGTAGTACAATAAGAACCTTCTACATCAGCAACCTATGGACCAAACTCGTATAAGGAACTGTAGATACTTCTACTAGGTTCACCAAAATAAAATGTATTTCTTCTCATTTAGGAATGAACCTTAATATCCTTATGATGTTAAGATGAACCAAACCTAGAATTAGGAGCCTATCCCTTACGCGCGGGAGATATAAGGTTGGATGAGATATGTTGTGTACTATGTGCTATGTGTTCATGCTCCCGTCATGCATTAATGTGCATCTCTTTACGTATGGCATTATGTTAACCATGACCTTTTATGCAGACACTAATATGCGCACACACATACCATATTAAGTTGCACCCGATAATGCACTAATACCAACCACCTAATTTTAGATGACACGCAAACACAGCATCACCTAGGATTAGGACCATGACAAAGAGGTGTCTAAATAACTTCGAACCTTTACTATAAAGCAATCACCCCAGAAACTGTATGAAGAAGGGTATAACACACTATTTACCTGATTCCTTGCAACCCCTATGAAGGATCCATAGTTGTGTTTTCGAGAATCAAGCTTGTTACCACATGGGAAATATGTCTAAATCACCAATGCTACCCCATTACCTTACGGGCCGGTTACCATATAACATGGCCTGAACATCACATTGGCACCGCCTTTACCCCGAAATTTGGAACTCACCAGCTACGATTACGTCATAATCACCCCAAATATATTCACGAGCATTAATCATACATCTAACATGCATGATCTGATCACCATTTTGTATGACTCAGCTAAGGCTTGGAGGGGACACACCAGCACCTTGTCCGAGTTTCTCCCATCATGGCTAGGCATAGAGGCATTCCATCCTAGTAGAAGGGTATCTCCTAAATCGATTCCAGCAAATATTTAGGTTCTAGGCCGGGTTCAGGTTTAGGACAAAGCTTAGACTTAAGCGGGGACCAGTTCTTCATAATTACTAACTCTCAAGATAGAAACACAACTAGGGGTCAATTCGCTCAGGAGGGACCATTCACGTAGACTCAGGGGTTGCAATAAAACATCCATGGAGAGATTGCGAATGTGTTAGATGCCTTCATCGATAGTGAGCAATTCATCCAGGCTATCCAGAATCACACTAGCCCAAGGTAGATGGAAGATCAGAACTTGGATCGGTTATCAGATTCAGAAATCACAAGAAATGTTTAACCCCTCCTACTGCCATCCTCGAGTGAGGAGGCCCTTGTCCTTTCCTAGAAATAGCCCTAAGTAATGCATTTCAGTTTGCTACTAGGAATAGTCTAACCCTATTCGGACCATTTAGATCATTTCAAGTGGGATAGAGCTCCCGAGGTGATCAGTCAAGGCTCGCCAGGGTAGCTCAGCCACAGCATTCATTCAGGTCTTGTTAATTTAGTCACCTGATCGTTAGTGCACCACCCCTGTAATCATGCACTCAATTATCAGTAGTGCCAGTTAGCAGGCCATCTCCCAGCTTCGCCATGCCTAGCTTTAACTCCCTACAAGCAGAACCCCAGAGAGTTGATGCTCCTACTTTGTTAAACGAGGAGATGAACACCCCAACGGGCCAATACCAGTTAGGTCCTCACTCCATGATCGCACAAAACTTTGGTGTTACCTCTAGAGGTGCTACATTCCCTCATGGACAATCCCATTAATGATCCGTGACTTTTCTCCCCCTTACCAATTGGGATTGCCCTTCAACAGTAAGGGAGCGATGCCTCAAGGCTAGCCTCCAAGCATGGAAGAACTCTAGCAACAATTTCTCGCCACTCATGAACACCAGTTCCCCGGTTATCCTCCAAGCTATTACCCGACCCTTCTAGTGGTATATGATGAAGATTAACTACCCGACAATTTCATCATGCTAGAGTTGGTGGAGTACAAAGGAGAGGGAGACCCCAGGTCCCCTCTAGCAAACTACCAAACTATAATGAGGGCTAGGAGGATCTCTAAAAAAATGTTGGCTAAGCTGTTCATCATCACCCTAGGCGTGAATGGTACAACAAACTCCCTCCAAAAATTTCAAGTGACTGGAATCGTCTTTCTGAGGCACTCGTGGAACAATACGGATTTAATTCCTAGATGAAAATGACAATGCAGAATTTAGAAGCTGTCATAGATGTCAGGCGAGCTATTCAAACCCTATTATGGTAGGTGGATAAAAATGCAAGTGTTGCTGAAGGATCATCTCAGCTTATCCGAGATGATCGTAAACTTCTGGATGGAGCACTACCGGCATACGGAAACTGCCTAGGGATGGACACTTTCACTTGTTACAATGATGTGTTTGAGAAGGTGAAAAAATTGGACAGGATAGAGGACATGAACATGGTAATGACCCAACCAGTTAGCAAACCCTGGTATAAGAAGACTGACGCGGAGTCCTCATTAACACCTAACTCTTCCTAGTCTAAGGAGAACAAGAGGTCGTGTAATTAGTGCAAGTAGAGAAGGTGGCATCCATACGATTACTGAAAGAAGAATATCATGGAATTTCTCCCTACTCCGCTAACTTGGGTTCCTATTCACCAAATTACGAGAGCTTAAAAAGTTAGAAAGCACAATGCCATGAGCTCCCCCCAAATCGGAGGAAAAGAACAACTTTTACCATTATCATGTGATGGCCAGTCACAGGACTAATAACTGCAAGGATCACTTAAGGGCCATTCGCAAGCTAATAGAAGACCAGGTGATAGCAGAGCCCGCCTTAAAACCCAATACGACGAATAATTGCTTCCTTATCTCTTGATATTCGCTTCAAGAAAAAATTGAATATCATGAATGTCAAAACAGCAAGCTCACTAAGAATTTAGATAAGTTGACTGTTGATATAAAAGCTTTAAACAAGGAATATTTTCATCCTCTAGCCAATAGTCCATCTTCAAGTAACCAAACTCGCAATTCTAAGAGGAAGAATTCCTCTAAAAAGAAGAAAATGAGCCAGCCCAAAGTAAAAGAGATATGTGGCCTTTGTGGAAAAGCTAGACATGCCACAGTAATGTGTAGGCATAAAAATGGTTATTGTGACATGTATGACTAGACTAATCTAAGAACTGCTAACAAGGGAGGACATGGCTTGAAAGCATGGGTACTCAAGAAAACTTAACTATTTTGTAGGTGAGCCTAAGATATAGTAATGACATTAGAATGTGGTATTTGGATAGTAGATGCTTTCAGTATAAGATGGGAGATGAAAGTTAGTTCATCTCATTATAGTGTAAAAGAAATGGAAGTGTCAGCTTTAGAGATAACCAAAAAGGGAAGATTGATGGGTGTAGCACCATCGTTGTTTCTCCTTTAATCGAATAGGTATCTCTTGTTAAAGGACTAAAGTTCAACTTATTAAGCATAGCCCAGCTTTGTGATAAAGGCAGGATGGTTACATTCGACTTAATGGGTTGCTCAATTGTTAATTGTAAGATTGCCTCAACCATACCCTTTTCTCTTAGAATTAATAATATGTATATGATTTATTTATCCCTTGGCTCCACTAATGTTATCTTGTATCTAAGAAAAGTAATTCGTGGCTTTGGCTCAAAAGGTTGGGTTATATAAATATGAACATTTTGTCCAAATTAGCCAAAAAGCAATTACTTGTGGGTTTACCCAGTAACTAAGAGATTGTTGGAGTTCCTCCACCTTGATCTATTTGGTCTTATTCAACCTATGAGCATGGGTGGAAAAAGTTTCTCATTGGTGGTTGTGGATGACTTCACGAGATTCATTTGGGTAGTATTGCTGAGTAGAAAAGGTAAAACCTTTAGTCTTTTATCAAACTCATAACCAGATAATGAATGAAATAGGAACATAAATCAGTAGAATCTGAAGTGATCATGGACATAAATTCGAGAGCTTTCATTTCGAAGAATTTTGTTTAGCACATAGTATTGACGACAACTTTTCTTCTCCTTATACTCCTCAACAAAATGGGGTTTTAGAAAGGAAGAACAAAACCATAGTTGAAATGGCTCAATCCATGCTAAGTGATAACAATCTACCAAAGTACTTTTAGGGAGAATTTGTTAACATAGCGTGTTATATCTTGAATCGGGTATAATTCACCCTATTCTTGAGAAGACACCCTATGAGATTTGGCAAGGGTGTAAGCCTAAGATTGTTAATATCAAATCATTTAGTTGTATCTTCATTCTGAACACTAAGGAATAGCTAGGAAAGTTTGATCTAAAGGTTGATTAAGGTATCTTTCTAGGTTACTCGACTAAAAGTATGGCATATAGAATACATCTCGAGAACTAGCTTATTAGAGGAGTCTATGAATGTAGATTTTGATGAAACTAACAATGCAGATAGACAACCATCTGATGAAGATGAAGGAGTAAACCAGCAAAAAAATCAACTCAGCATACCACTCTCTGTGCTTCCCAACCCAACACAAGGGCAAGAAGTTGAGGAAATAAAAGTTGACGAAGATCTTTCAATTAATTTCAATGAAGTAGAACATCAACCTCAGCCTCAACAGCCCAGCGTAGAGACTCCCATTGTACATTCGAGTCTTCCAAGAGAGATTAGAACTCATTGTAATCACCCACTTGAAAGCATTGTAATGATGTTTATAATCCAGTGATGACACGAGGTCAATTTAGTATAATGATGAGCCATCTTGCTTTCATCTCATCGATTGAACCCAAGAAGTTCGAAGATGCAGAAGGAGATGATTATTAGATGATTGCAATGCAAGAGGAATTGGATTAGTTTAAGCATAATGATGTTTGGGATCTAGTTCCTAAGCCTAGAGAAAAATCAATCATTGGGACTAAATGGGTTTTCAAGAACAAGCTTAATGAAGATGGCGTTGTTATCAGAAACAAGGCCAGGCTTATTGCTCAAGGCTACAACCAGCAAGAAGGTATAGATTATGATGAGACATATACTCCTGTAACTCGGCTTGAAGCAATCAAGATTCTTGATTCTTTTGCATCCTATATGAACTTCAAGCTATTTCAGTTGGATTTCAAAAGTGCATTCTTGAATGGCTTCATTCAAGATGAAGTATATGTTTACTAGCCTCCAGGCTTTGAAGATCCAAAGAATCCTGAGCATGTCTTCAAATTGAAGAAAGCTCTCTACAGATTAAAGCAAGCTCATAGAGCTTGGTATGAGAGGCTGACCAATATTCTAATCAGCAAAGGCTATGAAAGAGGAAAAGCATATACAACTCTTTTTATTAGGCGAAAGAAAGAAGATGTGTTATTTGTCCAAAATTATGTGGATGATATTATCTTTGAAGCAACTGATAAGAAGCTTTGCAAGGAGTTTAGCAAACAAATGAAGAGTGAATTTGAAATGTCAAATGATGAGAGAGTTTAACTTTTTCCTCGGATTGCAAATCAAGCAAAGTGAAGATGGAATCTTCATCAGTCAAGCTAAGTATGCTAAAGAAGTCTCGAAGAAGTTTGATATGGAGCATGTGAACCCAATGTCCACTCCCATGGCCACTGATACAATCTTAAGTAAGGATGAAGCTAGTAATCCTATAGACAGCAAGTTTTACATGGGTATTATTGGTTCTCTCCTTTGCTTAACAGCTAGTAGGCATGATATTCAATATTCAGTGTGTTATTGCACATGTTATCAAGCTGACCCTAGAGAATCTCACTTAGCAAATGTTAAGAGAATTTTTTGGTACTTGCAAGGTTCAATTGATGCAGGTTTGTGGTATCCCAATGGCTCAACTCCTAGAGGATTCACAGATGCTGACTATGGAAAAGACAAGCTCGACAGGAAAAGCACCACAAGAGGATGACATTTCCTTGGAGAATGTCTTGTCTCATGGTACAACAAGAAGCAAACTCCAGCTACGCTTAGTATAGCTGAAGCTGAATACAAAGTAGTAGGAAGTTGTGTACTACAACTACTATGGATTAAGCAGGAACAGGAGGATTATGGTATAAATTCAAAATGCCTCAAAGTTTCGTGTGATAATAAGAGCGCAATTGACCTATCCAAGAATCCAGTTCAATATGGCAGGATGAAGCATGTCAATAATAAACTTTACTTCATAAGGGATCATGTGCTAAGGGGAGAAGTGGTACTAGAGTATGTTCCTTCAGAAGAACAACGTGCTAACATATTCATCAAACTACTAGCAAAGGAGCAATTGAATGTTCTTAGGAAGCTAATTGGAATGGCAAACCCAATGTGAAGAAAAATTCCAAAAAAATGGCTAGGTGTTGAAAATTAAGTCTTAACTCAGCCGAATGAGGAAACGTGTATTTAACCCCGTTAAATTTTTAAAGTGACGTTGTGAGATTAGTTTCGTGGTTAAAAACTCAAAAGCTACTATTAAAAGGATGCTTTGAATTAGAACCATCTCAATCTAAAACTCATCATTTTACTAAGTTGGTTAAATCTTTGTTCATCTCACCATATAAACTTGATCTTGGTTTGGGAGAGCTCCAAGTATCATCTTGCAGTTGAAGAGCCTATGTAAGAGGCAGCTTGTTGGGGAGAGAAGGTTACCACAATTTCAAATACTCAAGTATTTTATAAAAGAACCCTAATTTCTCCTCTCTCAAATTCTCTCAACCTACAAATAGCGAACACCAAGAAAACCATCATTCTTCAAGGCACTTCTAAGAATAACATATTTGTGCACATAGATGGCATAGTTAAGAAAGTCATTTTACCCCATGAAAATGTCTTCACCATGATCAACTAGCCTAAAAATCAAGAGTTTGGACTAGCGTTCGAGGTAGATTATGATGGTATGCTGAGGAACAAGACCATGCACCGGGTCATCAGGTAGTAGAATCTCGACCAATTTCTCTTGTTGGATGGTCCTACCATCAAGGAGTTAATCAGGAAAATCTATGCTAATCTCTACTCCATTTAATGTTTTAATGACATTTTGATGATGGAGATCAACAATGTCTCCTACTTGATTTCCTCTAAGTTAATTAGTAATCTTCTCAACATGCCCTTAAAAGGGACCAAGCTGAGAAGAAATGAAGATGAAGAGCAAGTGGATGTCCTTGAAGATTGGGAACTCCCAGAAGACTATGGATCTAGAAAACTTTCTACGTTTAGGATGAGTTGGGAGGTAAGGGCATGCCATGAATTATTGGTGAAGCTGATTTTGCCAAAGATGGGATCCCTTAGTAGTTGCATTTACTTCGAGAGGTGTGTAATCTACCGTATGGTTGAAGGTAAGCAACTTTGTTGGCCAATGATGATTCTTCATCATTTGAACAAAGTTATCACTGTCTACCACTATGGGTATTTGATTACTGCCCTCATGAAGGCTATGAGGATGGATATCTCAAGCTTTATCAATGGACCAGGAGAGACCGTGGTCCCATTGAAGAAAACCTTAGATTTAAACCACTTAAGTAAGTTGAAGAACAAGCAAGTCCACACTAGATATACAAAGGTTCAAGACCTTAAACTGAAAAAGTCAAGAGTGAAACCAATGGTGTTCCCTAAAACAGTTTCTAAGGAGGATGAAGATGCATTTTTAGTAGATTATGAAAGCTCAAGTGAGTAAACTGCAGATGATGTTCCTTTGTCAGCTTAGTTGGAGAAAGTTTCAACAGCTTCTGCTCCCACCTATCCAAGAGCTAAGCTGGGGCTCAGAGGGTGAGAGCTAGCCCAAGAAAAGTAAGGGTAGGAAATACACCTGCCCAAACTCAAGCTAAAGGAAGATACAAGTTGAAACTTAAAACTCAAGCTTAGAGGGAAGCTGAGATGAAGCAAAAGGAAGAATAAGAAGAGGATACAAGGGAGCAAAGTGAGGGCCTGCGTGAAAAGAAGCACAAGTTTGTATAGGCCAGAGAAGATGTTGCCCAAGGTAGCTCCAAGAAAGCCAAAGAGGACCCTAAAACTACCAGTTCTAGAGCTATTACAAAATTGGAGAAAGTAATCTCCAAGGCTATAGGCGTTCAAAGAAAGATAGCTGCTAAATCATGCTATAAAAGAAATGTTCATATTGTGAGCAGCGAAGAGGATGATGATGACATGGAGGTCATCAACCAGGAAGAATCTTCTCTTCCTAGGGAAAACATCCCAAGCCCCCTTCACTCTTAACAAACTGAATCCATCCCCAATTCTTTTATAAATCCTTCTCAAACTCCCTCTGTATACCATGAACAATCTTCCTCTATAAATTCTCAAATACCAACACCTTCAGTAAATTTTCCTTCTAAAACTCCTTCTCTTATAAATTCCCCAATTTATACCTCTTCCTCTCTAAATAATTCCCAAGAAAATACCACTCATTCTTCACAACCTCTAAATACTAAAAATTCACTCATTCCTTCTCTAGTACAATTTAAGCCAATCTCTACTTCTTCTTAAACTGTACAAACCACTTGTACACCTACCCTTTTTTCAAAACCATCCTTTACCTCTCTAATCCCTCTGATTACAGAAGTTCTTGAAGCTGAGAACTTTGATCAACAAGGAAAAGCAAGTGAAGAAGTTGCCAAGGTAAATTTTACAACCAAGGAAGCAACTCCCTTCAGTAGTAAGCCAGTCCAAGTAGACTTGGCTAATTCAGCCATTTTGGCTTAGATTGGGGAGTTGGCCTAGAAGAAATTCTTAACTCTCTAAATTGATACTGAATTGGATGGTGTGATAAACCAAGTGCTACTAGTATAAGAATTGACAGACTTATCCGTAAAGAAAAAGGCAAAGCTTCCTAAGTTTGATGAACACTCCAGCATCCCCTCTGAATCCATATACTTTGAAGAATTCAAGGGAGCCTATACACTATAAGAAATCATCTCGCAAAGGAAAGCACAAAAAGCCTTGTGGACAAGATGGTTATGGTTTTAACCAGGCTGACTAACTCTGCAACTCAACTCAATGTGGCTATCTTGTTATTTCCTAACTTCTATTGCCATTGCAAACATGGTGACAAGAAAAGTGAAAGGTACAGGTGTGTTGTCGTAGAACAGCTGAGCAGTTGAATGCTACTCTAGCAACTCAAACCACGTAGTTTCAACAGGTTTGGCGAAGAGCAAGCTAAAATAAAGAGCAGCACATATAAGAAGATCAATTAATTATCTAAACAACTAGATGTAGACAAAGATCTCAAGCATTGCACATTTCAATTGTTGGAGAAAATATCAACTTTAATGATCACCTACGATAAGAAAGTTGATAAAGTGGGGAAATTAGTGGATGAAGTTTCCAAGAAAGTGGATAAGCATATACTCAAGATTGATGCGCTTGGAGATAAATTTGACTCAGCTTACAAACTTAGCAACAACAACATACGCGATTTAGTGAAGAAAGCACAAAAAACCTTACTAGAAGCAATGGGCAAACTATTTCCTAAACCTACTAAGTCCCTTGACCTTGATAATGGTCTCTCAATGCATAAGAAGTTGAATGCCTTGAAGGATCATCTTCATGATATTCAAATTAATGTAGACCAGTTGGTGACTACTGGTATGTATGATGCAAGGGACATTGAGTTCATAGAAAAATCAATCAACATCAAATACCCAAGGATCGTGGACATGGAAGCAAAACTAAAGATGTCTCTATCTGCATTAGATTTCGGAGGTCTACTGTAATTCTTTCAACAATTCGCTTACCAAGTCTTCGATCAAATTTCTTAACTAACCACGTGTCATCACTTGCTTCTGTAAGAGCTTGATGATCAAGACATCCTTTCACTTAAGGGAAAGGAGTAGTTGAAGCAAGAAATTTCACCAACCATTCTTAAAAAGCAAGAGGATTTTCAATCTACTCTCGACTCCTTTAATTTGTGTCATGAACAAATGGTTAAGGCACAAATATCAAAGGGGGAAAAGTAGTTAAAGATGCTCAAAGGACAACTCATTAGTATAGATCAACAATTTTGCAAAAGCCTCAACATCCTCAATAGTAACAACATCAACAACATCAACAGCACTATCAACATTATCCAAAAAGCGGTGGATCTTCTTCTTTTCAACAATAGCACACCTGTAGATAGCCTTAGATTAGATATAGAAAGATTTGTAATATCGTTGTAGATTGTAATTACTTAGTATAAGATACAATTTGTATACTGACTAAGTCATTTTATTAATGAAAAAATATTACAAGTTTATTCTATCAATGTTAAGGGCTTCTTAACTTGCTATATATGCTATGTTATTTCTACTCATAAAATATTGCAGGTAGTAACTAAGACTAATCTAAAGCAGAAGCTAAGTAAGAAAAAGTCCCAAGAATAAAGAAATTCCTCTAAGTATGGTTGTGTTATGCTGACTGAAGAGAATCCACTCAGTATGGGGGAATCTATATTGACTAAGGAGTTCACTCAGCATGGGGGAGTCTTATATCATCTATTAGGTATCTCTATATCTATTAACCATTTATTTAATTAATTTCTTCTAATACCTATTTTGTTATATGTTCCAAAATGGGGGAGATTGTTGAACCCAAGTTAATAGTACTTCACAGTACTTAAAACATTTTGGAAATGACAAACTATTTAGGATAGTGAAATTAATTAAGTACTAAGTAGACTCTAAATACAACAAGTTTACTTGAGTCTGTTAAGGAAAAAAAACTCAGTATACTAAGCTTTAATGAACTTATGGCTTGGAGTAAGATAACCTGAGTTAGGCTAAGTATTACATAGTTAATATGATATAGACTTAGCGAAGCTGAGTAGCTTTATTATTTAAAAGCTGAGTTCTTTTTACACTTAGAGATAAAATGACACACGTGCTTTTAACTCTATGTCACAGATGGAATATTCCTTTGATGCTTTTAAGGTAAAAGGAGCTGAAATTAAAGAAGATATCCAAGTTGTCCTCACAACCAAAAGGTATCAATACAGAATGTTGGAGATTCCTCGCTAGCGTCCAAAGCAAAAGGTATCCTATGACATGCGTCGTTTCTCAATGTCTTCGCGTAACTCTGCAACGTCAGCAACCAGAAAAATCACAAGCTTCCACATTGCATGTCACATGCTTCTCTCTCAAAATGGAATTGCTTGAATTAAATGAATTTTTAACACAACAAGATTAATGGATTAATCTCGTGCTTCAATGTTCATATTCTCTGTCTCTAAACGTTTTGGAATTTGTTCAAATGGACCAATTCGAAAGTTTTAAAGAGAAGAAAAATTGATGATCAAGTCAAGATAAGAAGTTTGCAACAACTACTTCCAACTCTTCCAAGAATAAATAGAAGACTGAAGCAGACATTCAAACTTGGTGAATCACCTTGAATTTCTTAAGAGCTGAAATACTGTCAAATTATTCCCAGCATTTAGAAATTCCAAATTCAAGCATTCTAAAGAAAACACTCATGTTTCCATCAATTTGTAATAGAGAGAGAGATTAGATTAGATTTAACATTGTAAAATGATTCAACACTTTTTATAAGTTGAAATCCTTATTTTACAAACTTTCAATTCAATTTTATAAGACGGTTTAGGAATGATACCTAAACTGTGATTGAGTGGTAGTTAGAAAAAAAAAACTTTTTATAATCGCGTCTACCCGTTGTAAAGGCTTCTCCACCTAAGGAATGAAAGAAACACTAGTGGATTAAAGCTCGGAAAGGAATCCGGGGACTAGAGGTAGGCTCAGGCCTGAACCAGGATAAAATCTTAGGTGTTAACTTTCTTATACCTTATCGTTGTCTTTATACTGTCTTTGCTCATTCATCATCTCTTTGTTTATAAGTTTTTCTTGAAAAAATCAATCAAAGCTGAGTAAAGTACTCGGCACAGATTGAAGATAAACTAGTTCAATGAAGTTGAGTAGTTTATAGTTTTCAGACCTATTCACAACATAGTAACTCAGCACGCATCTAAAAACTAAACTTGGAAACTATTGTTATAAATCTTAAAACGAGCCAAGTAACCGTATTCACCCCCTGCTCAGTTATTTAAGCTAACGCGTACCAACAGACCAGAACATATAAAGCATAAATATGAAATCCTTTTTAATACGAAAAAATAACAAAAAAAATTTTTATATAAAGCATAAATATGATTCTTTTGTGTGTAAAAGCAAAATAAAATTAGTTTTCATGTATTTGATTGTTTTTTCAAAAAAAACTCTGAATTAAAAAATCAAATGTTGTGAATTCTGCAAATAAAGATCTAAATATATGACCCTTCAATTTAGGATTAGGATTAGCTTAAATCTAAGGCATGCATCTTATATAAATAGTATATTTTTTATAATTCATTAAGAAGTTATACCCTCTAAACTAATTCTTATTTACATTTTTTTAATTATACTTTCTTATTTTTTTTTATTTATCTCACAAACCATTTATTTTTCAATATGCCGCTTGAGACTATTTTCTTCATCTTGATGTTTCCCTTCAAAACAAGATCCATGATTATATACTTTTTGCGAACTTTTTACCCGATACATATTTGCTTTATAGTTCTTTTATTGTTGTCTAATAGTTTAAATACATACTTAATTAAATACATATTAATATAACACAATTATATCAATTTTTATTATTACAAGTAAACTTTAACAAAAATATAACATAATTAGATAATTTGAATTAACTATAAGATAACTATTAAATGTTATTTTGTTATATTAAATTTATCTATAAGGTAACTATAAAACAGCTATAAAATGCGATTTTGCTATATTAAAAATAAATTAAAACACTTAAATATAATATGATTACATTAGTTATAAATATTATAAATAAATTTTAATAAAATCATGGTAAATAATAATAAAATTATGTTCATTTGAAATAACTATAAAATGTAACCAGGTAACAACAAGATAACTATAAAGAGGTAGAATTGTAAATTCAAAACCTTAACAATACATTTTTGTCAATTTAATTAAGTAATCAATAAAATGGTAATTATTATAATAAACATAGTTTTTATTTGTTTCCCTTAAATCTAGCATTGTTCGCATATGGCCTAAATCCAAAATTAGTTTCTAAATCCATGTGGAGAAATTCTTAGAGCTTGAGACAAGAATATAGGCTCATAAGAAAGCTTAAGGAAAGAGGCCGAAAGTGGACGAAAATATTTACTTCAGTTCATTTCATTATTCAGTTCATATCATAAATCATAATTATATTTGTATTATCCCGTTCAGTTTCTAAACTGAATCAGCCGAAATTCCTCTCCGATCTCTATAATTGTGTCTTCCATTCACAAGTATTATATTTTCATTTATTTTTTCTTGTTTTATTTTTTTCTCTCCTATTTCTTGATTCAGAAATATCACATCAAAATGTTTAAATAAGGGATAATTAGGAACAGAATAGTTAGAGACATATAATTTTAGTTTAATGACTTTAGGAAGTTGGAAACATGTGACAGCCAATTTATATGTCACTTCGATGGATTATTGGTGGAATTGGATAGCTAGACAACCGATGGAGTTAAATGAAAAAGCTTGTGCAGTGACTTGGGCAATATATGCAAAGAGAAATATGATGTAGTAGAAAGAAACGCTATGATATATACCGATACCTGTAATCAAGTAGGACATATACCGGAAAATACTAAAATACATCGAAACTCATTGATATTATCATGTATGATGGAAGACGACGATGATCTTCTAATACTAAGCTTTGTTGATCATATACTCGATGTCAGACATTGATCTTCTAAGACCATGTAATCATCTTTTCCCTAGTAATTAGGAAAAGCTAACATACTAAATTTTACTAGCGAGTCTTATAGCCCACAGGAAAAGTAGCATTAGACATTCTTACTAAAAAAAAATTAAAAGACATTTTAGTTTATATCATTAATACAATGATGACGGAAGAAAAAGTAAAATTTAATGAGTCTTACGGATAGAAATCATAATGGTAAGAATTTTACTTTACCCTTTCATAACCATTGGATCAAACTTTATATCATTAATGAGTTTTGACGAGATAAATATGGAACGCAACCCAACCTATTATCTTTAACCAAAATCATTAATTTCTGGAAAATATTGTTTGCACACATTGGGTGTATGATCTTTTCAACTCAACATCATCTAAAAATCCGATAACATAGTAGCGTTCATGTATTATATTATTAGTCACACCACTTAACACAGTTAATTACACGTAAGCAAAAGATAAGCCATGTTTAGAGTTAATGATATTGAAATGAAAGAATGGAGTATTCATTATGGGTTAGTCCAAGAAAAAAAGCAAGCACGAAAAGCATGTATGATGACATGCTATAGGTTATAAATACATAATTAAGGGACCACATGAATATATACATAAAAACATAAGACGTCAAATCTTGGTTATTCTTGTTTTATTTTAGAGTGCAAAGTGGAGAGAGGAAAAGCAAAGGCAAATGCAAATAATACAAAGGAACAAAAAAAAGGACATATATTTTGGAATGGAATGAATAATTAGTCGTCAGAATCCTTGTTAGAATCTGAAGAGGATCGTTGTGAGACCATCTTCTGTATCATTTGGCTTGTTTCTTCCTCTGACATTCTTTCATCTTTGCTCTTTGATTCGGCATAGGCCTCGAAGAATTCCTTGTTCTCCTTCTCCAGTTCATTCCACACTGCATTCATTAGTTTCCCATTCCATTAAATTATTATCTAACATAAAATTCATTATTTATTT
>CATIWQ010051053.1:0-14160 GCA_949673415.1 Euphorbia schlechtendalii | reverse complement strand
TGATTGGTTGAGAAGCTTTGATATAATCCACAATGGATAAGCACCTTTTCATGATTGGTTGACTCCTGATAGGCGTCTATTCATTGGTAGTTGATGGCGGTTGATCATGCTTATCTGGCGGTTGTTGGTTAAGAAGATAATTCCAGAAAACCATCTAAGTCACGACCATGATACACATGCCACAACCGTGAATCTTTGATTGGTAGACTTTTGTTTCTGAAGTAAATAAGTCATGACAGCGAATGATTATCGTGACCATGAGTTGGGTTTTACTTAGAAATCTTCTTGTAATTTCACTGATCTTCGACAGCTTTGATCCTAAGCCAAATCTTTAATTCCACGCATCTTTTTGCACCTTTTTCACTCTTTTTTCGTAGAATTCCACTTTAGATCATTTTACTCCCAAGATTTACCTAGTATCTGCATTTGCATAAAAAACAACTACATACCATGTGAAATCTTTTATATGAAGTATAAAAATGACTAAAACTAGAGTGTTTAATGTGTGAAATTAATGTGATAATAAGTGTAATTATACACTTATCAAGAACAAGTCGTAAGCATGGGCTTGCGGTAAGCCGTACGGCCATACTTCTGGCAGCTAGGTAAGCCCTCAAGGGTTTGCCCTGCAATGGGTGCGGGTTAACCCGTGGGTCCTTGTAACCCATGCGGCTAACTCGATAAGGCGGGATGGGAATATTCCTATCCTACCTAGTGTTTCAGAGGGAGTCTAACACTCCCCCTTTTCCCTATATATAGGCTTCTCTTGTCTCATTATTCAACACACACTTCAGCTCAACTTTTCTCTCTGAGTTTGACATCTTTTTCTTCTTTCATTGTGTGAGATCCTTCACAAGTTTCTCCAAATAATGAAGAATTCTTTTGAAGACTCTTTCTAAAGTGAGCCTTCTTGGTTTATTTTCGGGTTGATCTTCGAGTACTCTTGAGGTTGCTGTTTACTAACTGGTTCTTCCTCAATAAGGTTTTGGTTGGTGAAGATCCGTGTGGATCAATTGTAGAGGCTCTCCTAGTTTGGAAGCTCGTGCTAATGAAGTTCTGTCGAATTGCTCTAAGGGAACACAGCAACCAAAGAAAGAGAAAACACGTATCAACTGGTAATTTTCTAAACTTAGATGCTAGGTTTCTTTTATAAGCTTTATAAACCTTAAAGCATCTATGGAACGTTTTAACTTAGATTACATCAATCATGTCATGCTTAGGAGATCCTTAGGTTAATTTTAAGTTTTGAAATTCTGCCTTGCAATGTTTGCATGTTCAATTACTATCTTGATTAACCAGCAGTGGTATCAGAGCCTGCCTTATGCTATGCATGATTGACAATATTATGTTAAAATTATATTTTCTATGAATTGATTAAAGTATGCTATGCATGATTTATGTTTCAATTCATGTTATAGAAAATGATGTGATAACTAGATTAAGGTTTTGCTCAAACTTAATCTAGTAGATTATCATATAGATTAGCAATGTTTTACCACACTTGTAAATGCTTTGATTGAGGGTTATCTCGTACTTCACTCAATTAAAGAATGAAATCTTTAAATCATAATTGTTCGTGGTACAATGAATAGAAGTGCTCGTGGTTATTTTGGCAAGGATTGGACTTGGCTTCTAATTCACTTTAAGGGGGCCTCTCCTACCTAGAAATCTCCATCGATATTAGATTCAAAAGTACTCAAGGGACTTTTATGACTTAGGCTATTTCTAGTGTGGGAATTGGATTCCGCATATGGTTTTACAAATGTAGTTGAAGTTTTTAAATTAAAACTTATAGACATAGGTGTAATGACTTAAACATGGACCTTGTTTATTTTGCATGCTATGTAGAGTCTTGGCATAATGGAATGATTATGATATACCAGTCCAGAGCATGTTCCCTTAGAGTTAATAATTTCTAATAGCTTAGAATTATTATTTTCATCATCATATCCATCGTATAAGACCTAGATTAGGGCGAGACCAGTGGCACCAATAAAATCCCTACAACAATATTAAGGAGGTAAATAGTCTTTCCATCATAAGTCGTGATACGAACCTTATTAACGGATGTAAGAACATGTACAACATTCCTTCCCTTAACATGCGTTTGGTCATGAGACTAGATGGGGTTAATGCCTTAATTAAAATGAGTTAGTTGTCCATATTATTGGAGCTAATGCAAGATTGGAGACATATTTGAGTATTCATATAATTGGGTACGTACGTCTCGAGAAAGAGAACTCAAATGGATTAGCAATTGCAAAAGATGCAAATGGATAGGTTCCAACCATGGTTGTCTTGTTGTGGCTTGACCTACGATAGTGGGGGTCATGATGAGTGGCTATGGATGCTGCCTACTAAGGAAAATTGGCTCAATTAAATTTCCCACATTTAAATAGAAGGGGCTATTTGAATTTCAAGAAAATAGTAGGAATTATGTATTTAATTAAAGACATTATATTAAATGCATGTACATATACTAATGTCTAAACAAATTCTATCTTATGTCTAGGTTGAATATGATCACTAAAGAAAATCTCACATTGACATCGGTCCTCTTATTGACATAAAATATGATGTTCATAACTTCAATGAGTGGTTTGAGACTATTAGAGGAGTTCTTCAAAACTACTACCTGGATTACATTTTAATTGATCCAAGTCCCAAACACCTCGATAAGAATGCTTTTGCATGTAATATGAATTACTATGAGGAGCATAAGGGAAACTGTGAGTTTGTTGCAAAACTCATGTTAGACCACATGCTCCCGAAGTACACACGTCTGCATAAAGGGTTGGACCTCGCAACCATGATTCATCATCTCAAGTCAGCATAAAGTTTAAAGGATTAAATATTCCACATTAAATTGTGGGGAGACACCTCAATTGTAGAGTTAGTCATTAACATATATGACAACTCAGAGAAATTAAGAGAGTTGGGAGTTGAGTACAGTGAGCAGTCTTTTAGGGAAATGGTGTTGAGGGTATTACCCAATAAATATAATTCCTTCAAAATGATTCTTAAGGAGTGTTCTCCCAACTATACCTTGACCCAACTCATGGACTTGCTTGAGTTTTATGAGATTGAGTTTAGAAATAAACTCAAAGAGCAAGCTAATACTGAGGACCTTAAGTTGAAGAAACTAAAAGGTTTAAAAGTCAAGAGAAAGCTCATGAGGAAGTTAGAATTGAAGAAGGTAAATGTTTCTCATGAAACAAGCTCATCTGATGATGATAGTTGTGGCTCAATCATCTGGAGGCATGTTCATGCTAGAGAGTTCCTCTAAAGTTCCCTATGAGTCTACTTGGGTATTAGATACTGGTTATGGCTCATATATGTACTTCTTGCTGGTTAATCAAGATAGTAATTGAACATGCAATCGTTGCAAGGCGGAATTTCAAAACATAAAATTAATCTATAAATCTCCAGAGCATATCATGATTGATAAAATCTTAGTTAAAATGTTTCATAGATGCTTTTAGGTTTATAAAGCTTATAAAAGAAACCTAGCATCTAAGTTAAGGGCATTACTAGTTAATGCGTGCCTTCATATGATACCAGTGAGATGCATAAATTAAATAAACATTGATAAACAACAAAGATGCCTTTAATATTAATAATAATTTGAAATTGTTTATACATTATAACCAATTAAGATATATAGCTCTAATTGCCTCTAGGGCATACATTATGTCTAACACTAGTGGCACGTTGACCCTTTCCTTTGAAAGGTTTCTTAGCCATCTTTCCCTTTAAACAAGGTTCGCACACCCCATAGGATTCCCATTCCAAGGGGCCCAAGTCACCACGTTGTGTAACTTAGTTAAGTGAGTCTCATTTATATGGCCTAGATGACAATGTCATAAGTATGAGGATTTCTCATAATCTAACTGCAATTTCTTAACAATGTTCATATTTAGAATTTCAGTTTTAGTAGCTAGAACATAAATTCCATCAACACATATTCAACAAGCATAAAGAACATTATCGTGTTGAATTTGACAATTATTATTTGAAAACAAAATTTCAAATCCATCTATTACTAAATGCGTAACAGAAATAAATTCTTAGTGACAGCAGGAATATAATAGCAATTGTTCAAAACTAAAACTAGGTCACTAGGTAAATGAAGGATATATGTCCCTACAGCTGTTACTACAACCAGTGATCCATTTCCAACTCTTAGGTCCATTTCCCTCTTTGCAAGCCTCCTACTGTTCCGCAACCCTTGCACAAAAGTACAGATATGAGTACCGCACCAGTATCCAATACCCATGTAGACTCATAAGGAACTATGGAGAAACTCTCTATCATGAACATACCTGGAGTAGATGTGTTTCAGTTTGACATTTTTCATGACTATTCTCTTAACATTGAAAGCCCTAAACTTTCTACTCTTTTGATCCTCAACAACAAGTTGATTTTCAAGTTTATTACTAAATCGAATATGATAATGTTCCAATAAGTTTACCATCTTGGAAAAATTACATTAATCCCCGATTCCATAGAAATTTGCTTTGAAACCGTTATACCTTTTGGGTAGAGCTTTCAATACAATCTGTTTCAAGGCTTCTTGATTATAAGTAACTCCCATTTTCCTTAACTATTTAGAGTTATCATAAATAGTCATGGAAAACTCAACTGTAGAGGTGTCTGCCCCTTGACTTGTAGATAGCATGAATTTCTCAGGTTCATCCATCACAACAAGCTGTGCAATAATGGACTCTAATTCCATATCTTTGCATATATCCTTGTACATTGGAAGCATTACATTGACCATGATATTCTTTATGAAATCACAGTCCATTTTGTGCTTCACGTACTCATCTATTTGATATATGAAAGGATCTTCTCCAGGGAGTTTGGGATATGGATTATCTAGCACAAAATCCAGACCAAGGCTTTTCAGGAACCTTGTCACATTCTCGAACCACTCATGAAAATTGTCTCCTTTATTAACGTTGTTTCCAAATAGATGCTTATTAGTGTTAGTGTTCATATTCAACCTAGATATAAGATAGAAATTGTTGACATTAGTATATTCACATGCATTTAATATAAGGTCTTTAATTAAATACATAGTTCCTATTATTTTCTCGACATTCAAATAGCCCCTTCTATTTAAATTCAAAAAATTTGGTCCAACCAATTTACCTTAGTAGGTAGCATCCATAACCATTTATCATGAACCCCGCTATAGCAGGACAAGCCATAACAATACAACTATGGTTGGAACTCGTCCATTTTCATCCCATGCAATTAAAATTTATTTGAGTTCTCTTTCTCAAGACGTGAGTACCTGATTGTACGACTCCTCAAATATGTCTCCAATCTGGCATTAGCTCTCCTAACATGGACAACTAACCCATTTTGGTTAAGACATTAACCCCATCTAGTCTCATGAACAAACACATGTTAAGGGAAAGCATGTTGTACATGTCCTTACATCCATTAATAAGGTTCGTATCACGACTTATGACTGGAAGACAATTTATCACCTTAATATTGTTGTAGGGATTTTTATTAATGCAGCTGGTCTCGCCCTTATCTAGATCTTATACGATGGATATGATTATAATAATAATAATTCTGGGCTATTTTGAATTATTAATCTAAGGGAACATGCTTAAGACTGGTACATCATAATCATTCCATTATGCCAAGACTCCACACAGCATGCAAAACAAAGAAGGTCCATGTTTAAGTTCTTGCACCTATGTCTATAAATTTTAATTTAACAACTTAAACCACGTTTGTAAAACCATATGCTGAATCCAATTATCATACTAGAAATAAACTAAGTCATAAAAGTCCCATTGGTACATTTGAACCTCATACCGATGGAGATTTCTAGGTAGGAGAGCCCCCATAAAGGGAATGAGCAACCAAGTCCAATCCTTGCCAAAATAACCACAAGCACTTCGATTTGTTGTACCACAGACAATTATGATTTAAAGATTTCGTTCTTTTAATTGAGTGAAATATGGAACTACTCTCAATTTAAAGCATTTACACGTGTGGTAAAACATTACTAATTTATTTGATAATCACCTAGACTAAGTTTAAGCAAAATCTTAATCTAGTTATCACATCATTCGCTATAACAGGAATTAAAACCTAAGTCATGCATAGAATACTTTATTCAATTAATCGAAAATATCAATTTCCACATATTATTGTCAATCATGCATAGTATAAGGCAGGCTTTGATACCATTATTGGTTAATGAAGACAATAATTGAATATGCAAACTTGCAAGGTGGAATTTCAAAACTTAAGATTAACCCTGAAGGATCTCCTAAACATACCATGATTGATATAATCTAAGTTGAAACATTCCATAGATGCATATAGGTTTGTAAAACTTATAAAAGAAACCTAGCATCTAAGTTAAGGTCATTACCAGTTGATGCATGCCTTCCTTTGGTGCGGCGCTCCCTTAGAACACTACTCCCATAACACTAGCCTCCAATCTAGGAAAACCTCTATGATTGATCCACACGGATCTTGATCGATAAAATCCTCCATTGAGGAAGAACCCTTGGTAGACAGTAGCTATTAGACCACTCAAAGAACAACCCGAAAATATTAACTGAGAAAGCTCACTTCAAAGTAAAAAGAACCTTCTAAAGAATTCTTTGCAACATTGGAGAAACTCGTGGAGGATCTCGCAAAAAGCTCGCAAGGAAAGATGTCAAACTTAGAAGGAAGGTTGAGTTAAAGTTGTTTGAAAAGGAGAATAGGGGCAGCTATATATAGGGAGAAGAGGAGTTGAAAGCTCCCTTTTTTTTCCAATGTGGGAAAGGGAAAACCCTATCCCACATGCAGGTCATCCATGAGGATCCCTAGGATCCGTGGTTTGACCTACCGACAACCCGCATACGTGGGTTGTGTTGCAGCCGCCTTGTACCTCAAGCTGGGCCTAGCGGGCTATCTCATTAGCCTAGCTTGCGGGTTGCTAGTGGGCCTATTTCCCGCTACATGCTGGCCCAGTACCAACGCATGCTAGTGGCTTACGAGTAATTTTTACTCGAGGGGAGCAGCACAAGTGAAATAGACCCCGTTCCACTCGTAACGGGAAAAATTCTCTTGCTACACTCTGTGCAATTTTTCTAAAAATTCTCCCTTAATCCTTTTAATTATTAATTTAGTCCAACCAATTAATAATTTATCCAACGATTTTGCCATCCTTAATATTCTCGATATAGACCCAGTCTATAAGTTCTTTACTTAGTCCGGTAAAGACACAAAGTGTGTGACCTCATAGGATTCGAAGTATAGAGCTGCTAGATGTTAACCTAAACTTAGCTTCTCATCAGGGAACCTTTAGGCTCAGTGTTCCAAGCTGATATGGAACCCGATAACTCTAGACGATCAAATGGGCTTTCTAGCACAGGCGTATAATCTCCCAATACTCGGAACGTCACGTGCTTGTGACTTGATCCGGTTCTGAAATAGTAACCAATACAATAAGTCCTTCCATCAGGTTAAGGACCATCCAGTTTATTGAGCTCAGATTAAGTGTCAGCTCATGTAATATCCATAGTTATCCTAGAATTAGACTTGTTCATGAAGAACACCACTTGTCATAATGTATCAAGATTGAATATAAACCCATTCTATCAATCTTATACTCTGATTAGAGGTTTATGAGTGTGTCTCTTCAACAAGAGTCCTTAAGGTACATCTCCCATTATATCACTATATCAGGAGGGATGGATCCCATCTTGACTACTTGGCTTACAAATGAGTGATCATCATTATACCCGTAATCACCCGTATCATCCTGATCACCAGGGTATGAATAAGTATAACCCAAAGTATAGCAACTCCTACACAAACCAGTATCTCAGGTTTGAGGATACTTGTACTGCTATTACAATAAGACATAACACCAACAGATGGATATAGTTATTTTCGAGTGTTTGTCTTATAGCAGTCTCCAATGTATTACCCGAATACATTCATGTGTTAACTCAAGGTACCACCTTCATATCATGAGATAGGCTTCTTAGATCTAATCCAAAGAGTAAGCCTCCATATGCTAGTTTATCTACTTCATTGATGTCCAATCTGAATGAAACTATGACTAGCAATATTTAGACTATTCATAGTAACATGTGTGTGCAGTTCTCACACCACATAGCTCCCACTATGTCCTCGCACTTTCATGCTATGAAGTAGTCACGAACTTTTTCTTATCAATGTACATATATATAATAACACATATATATGATACGACGAGATATATAATATAAACAAACACTAATAAATAACAAAGATATCTTTATTATTATTAAAAATAATCTGAAATTGTTTGTACATTATAACTAATTAAGATATATCACCTAATTGCCTCTAGGGTTTCGAATGATTGAATACAAAAGGCGCATCGCCCTTGTGCGAAATAAAAAGGTCAAATCAAGAAGGTGAGATAGTACTTCAAAACACCATGGACTCCCAAGCTAGGGAAGGTAAAGGTAAGTTCGACATAAAGTGGGAAGGATCGCTTAAAGTTACTAAAAAGATAGGGTCCAACGCATACAAATTATCTACACTAGTAGGAAAGGTTCTCCCCTTAACGTGGAATGCCGCATCATTACGTAAATTTTACCTGCAAAATATATAGGAGTTTGTAAGCTTCTATTGTGCTAAACAAGTGTATTGTGTTTTAGCTAATTAAAATTGTGATCTTTTATTTAAAGTTGTTTTTTATAAGCCCGTAGGTGTGCGATCCCTAGTTGTCTCCCTGGCATTCATTAACTTTGAAATTAAAGTTATAAGTTTGAAGGCGTGCAATCCCTAGTGGTCTCCCTGACATTCATTAACTTTGAAATTAATATTACTTACAAGCCCGAAGGTGCACGATTCCCCATGGTTTCTCCAGCATTCATTAACTTTGAAATTAAAGTTATTTATAAGCTTGAAAGCGCGCGATCCCCAATTATCCCCTTGACATTCATTTACTTTGAAATTAAAGTTATTTATAAGGTCACCGACATGCTATCCCCAATGATCCCCCCCGTCATTCATTGATTTCAAAATAAAAGCTATTTATAAGCCCAAAGGCATGTGATCCCCAATGATCCCCTAGGCATTCATTGACTTTAAAATTAGAGTTATTTATAAGCTTGAAGGTGCGTGGTCTCTATAGTTACCCCATCGTTACTCAACGTTATTATCGCTAGGTGTTTAGAATCAAATAAAATGTCACATCACATTCAAACAGAAATAATAAGTCAAATATATATTAAAAAAATCTTATCCATAAACCATAGGTCCATAATTCAGACCTCATAACCATGAGCAAAATAAAACAAGAGAAGGAAAATCACAAAATAAGCTAAGGAAAACCAAATAGAGGCAGGAGCAGTCACCGGAGACTACGATTGGGCTTCCTCCTCGTCATCTATGGCCATTGATGAGATGTTGGAGTAGGTGGGCTCATCGAGGTGGCCCAAAGATGCAGTCATCCTCCTCCCATCATCCAAAGCTTTCAGCAGGAGGAGCAATCTATGCCAAGTCATCAATATCGATCGAGGGAAAGTTAGCATGCATCGCACAAAGAAAGGTAGTGTTGTAACTGAGATAGTCCTCCCGCCAGTCGTCGTGAGTTTGCTTAACCTTTAGCTTGTATTTGGCCCTATGGTGCTCAAACTTCTGATGAAGGTCCCGCAGCATCGCCACCTTCTCCTCATTGTCCACCCACTAGAAGTTATGGCCTTTTTTAGCCCTAATTTCTCATGAGAAGCACCAACATGAGCGACCTCCACCTCCACATTCACCACCTTCAACCGGTTTACCTCAGCCTTGGCAGCATTGATTAGGCCTTTCAACATCTTCTCCTCTACCTCTACCGAAGACTTCACCTTCACTAAGGTGATGGTGTGCTTCTCCTCCATCCCTCGCATGGTGGCTATCAGCTCCTTCAGCTTAGCCTTAGAGAATTATAAGTCCCACTATGCCCGAGCTAACTCCTCCTCTTGGTGCTTCCCCAGGTTGGAGATTTTGCACGTTGCCACTTCAACCACGATAAAAACATCCCTTTCCTTCTCCACCTTTCAACCTCTTAGCACTGCCTCGAGAGGCCGAATAAGCACGCTTTTGCTCCTCTTACACTGCTGTCAAAGCCCTTGCCATGTGATGGGAAGTAGAGAATGCCTAGTAAAACAACTTACCAACTCAGCACATTAAACATAAAGAGGAGGAAAGAAAGGACAACTAACGCAAGGTCACTTACCAGGAGCGCTTATTGCTCGGCATCTAACCCTACTTCCGCCAAGCCCATATCATTGAACTTGCCATTCTCACTAGGCAGCTCGGTGAAGAGGTCTAGCTAGCCCACCACATCCGATGGAGTCATGGCAACATCTTCCCCATGTAATTTCTGCCACATCTAAAAGAAATAAAAGATAGCTCAAGGAAAGGAGATAACCAAGAAAAGAACACAAAATATACTAAATAAAATACATAGCTTACCAATTACGAATCGTGTTTAGCCCACTACATCTACTCCTCCTTTGTAAATTGAGGAGCCTTCCTAGCCTTCACCGTCGCCTCTTCCTCTTCATGCCTTCTCTCAGATCTCTATGCCCTTCGCTGGCACCTAGGGAGGCCGCACCCTGGTTGTAGGGCCCTTGGTGACGTCAAGGGCTAGATCCCCCTTCTTTGGTGGAGGAGTTTCATACATTTCCAGGTCCTTCTCCTCCACCTTCTTTAGCTCTAATTGAGCCATGGGATCTAGAATCCCCTCATCTAGCAACTATTGGGCCTAGCTCCTAATAGTTGGCCCCTTATCCATAGGCTCTACTGATGTGCCTTCCTCAACGAGCTTTGTAGGAACAACTTTGGCTGTTGGCATCTCCGTCCCAGCTCTAGCAGTGCTTGTTGGAGTCCCTCCCTTGATGCTTGCACTCTCACCACAGTAGTTGTAGTAATAATCATAGATTTCCATTTATTACGAGCCATACCTACGTAACAAAAAATGAGTATATCAATTTATAGAAGTCTCACAATCTTTGAGAGTTAAATCAGTGTATACGATGATCCCGCTATCCATCCAACTGAATAAGCCATTGCGTGGCATAGGAGGTACTTCGCCACTTTCTAGTGGATACCAAGCCTGATGCTCTGGATAATGTCATCCTCTCAGTGCCTTTCCGAGTTGAACTCAATGGCCTTTCTCTAAGTGTTGGGGGTTCGACGCGCCATCCACAACAGCTTTTGGTTTTGGATAATTCCAAAACCACTCATCTTTGAAGTCTCACAAATGGGATTGCTTCCTCATAGGCTTTGGCATGGGCTCCCTTGTGCTCCCCAAGTACACCAAAGCCCCCACATGCTTGGTCTTAAGCCTGAAGTATAGGCAGAATATAGGCATAGTAAGCTTGAAGCTGAGGTTGCAACATATTCACGCCAGGGTGGCTAGGGTTATCTAGGCATTAGGGTGGAGTTGCCCTGGGCATAAAGTGAACTCTCACGTCACGTCCACTATGCCATCATCCATGGGGAACAAAGTCCCCCATTTTATCTGCTGCACTAAGATAGGGACAAACATCTTCTCCGGGGGATTCCACATTACATCCCCTTCACCTCACCAAGCAGGATGTATTAAGCGTCACTAGCCTCATTCTTTGTGTTTGATGAGGGCACTTAGCAATCTGTGCCTTCCACTAGGAACGGGGAAGAGGATTCCCCATGCACAAGAGTGTGACGTGGGGCCGAACCAAAACCACCACGCACCACTTCTGCCACCGCGGGCTAAGGACATCTAGTCTTGAGATAGAGGAGGAAACAAATCGCTCCGCTTCATCACTTCTTGTCGACAATGAGTAGACCATGGAATCATTGGATAGGAGTCCATGGATTTACTTGACATTTCGGATAACAGACCCAATCGGAAGGAAAGCAAGAAGAAAATGAAATGCAAATGCAAAAGCAAAAAATGAAAGAAAGTAGGAAAAGGGATTATCAATGAAAATAGAGGAAGCAAAAAAGTCAATGAAAGGATGAATCGCTAGAAACTAGAAGCAAGCAAGAAAATTTGCCAGAAAAAGCAAGGAGGTTAAAACACCAATAAAAGCTGTAATCGTAAGAAAATTTCCACAAGTGGTAGGGGTAAGCTTTTATAGCATAAATGATTTGCGGTTACCCAAAAAGCAGTTTCATAATTCAAAATGCCACTCAATGTGGAGGCTAGAAAGTAGCAGAAGTGCAAGGGTTATGTCTTTTCAACCGCTGTGGCTACCGAAACAGCAGCTAACGTGCCAAATGGGCCCATATGTCTTACACGCTCGGTCCTAAAGAACCTAAAATAAACTTCAAAGTGGGGGACACCTGATACCAGAGGCCACTCTGCTAAATATAGCTTAGGCATGGCCCATGCCAAAGGACCACTTGGCACCATTTTTGCTGATGTTGAAGGAAGCTTCGGCATTACCCACTTGCCAACGGTCCACTTATATTCTCTCTCCTCTATCGCATTAATGCAAACCTACCAACATTATGACGCTTTAAATGCCTTGATAGCGGGACAAGACCTTCAATAGCCTGCCACACATAATGACTCGATTAGTAGGATCCGCCATGTCATCATTACTCCAAACCACTATAAATATCATACATTCTCCCACATTTGAGGTAACTGTTTCCCACATTTATTATTTTTCAACCACCATAGCCCCTCTCTTACTTCAGCATTGGAGGGTCTTTACTAGAGTTCTGGCCGGAGACTTGTTTTGCAGGTTCAGCAGGTACCGCAATGAAGACGCTGAAGGCCATAGAATTACCATTTAGTAATAGCAACAAGTTATCCTTCCAAAAAGAGAACCGACCAAATTGGAGAAACAAAAATATAATTAACCATGGGATGAAAGGAGTCCTCAACAACATCTCGACAAATGAAGTAGATTGGGTCTATCTAAACTCTTCGACGTTAAAGATTTGAAAGAATTGGGATATAATCTATGGCAATTTTCCAAATAAAGATATGTACCCTAGATGGGAGATTGAGGTTCAGAATTGACTGCCGTGGCGGATAAATGAAATCCAATGGCAGTGAAGAATTAGGAGCTCAATCCATAAGTAAATAGTAATAGGATTTAACTAAATAAACTCTTAAATGCTCCTACCTCCAATACAAATTATCTGCCAAAGGGAACCACAAAATTGGAATCTAGTTTATTAGCCTCCTTTCTTTCGAGCTAAATAACAAGGTTCGTTATCTATAGTCAATTAGTTGCGCAACCCTTGCCTTTTTATATCCAAAGATAGGAGTTGTTCGAATTACTAGGTAATTCAAATTCGGGAACCAACAATCATCACATATTGAGGTATCATTGTCGTTTTCAATCTTCCAACCCAAACCAAAATAATATCCTACAAAACTGATAGTCCTAGATAGATCAAGTTACTATTCATTTTTGGTTTAGCATCCAACAAAGAGCAATTCATATGGTAGCGAGCCTTGAACATGCTGCTCTTAAAAAACTAGTTTCATAAAAATGTTTCAGACTTATTTCCCAACCAAGCATTATTGAATGTTGCTACACTTTGAAAATTCAAGCCGTTTCTTTTTTGGGAAATACAAGTGAATACCATATTTGAGTAAAATAATTTTCCTTTTACAATAAAAGAATAATATTTTTGTTTTACTCATTTATTAAGTTTTTATTTTTTCTTTTACTGACTGTTCACATTCCTCATTAATAACGTTTTCACTTCTTCTTCTTCTTCATTCCTTCCTTGTCTCTGCTTCTTCTTCATTTTTGTTCTCTGCATCCATCTGTCACTATTTTTCTTCTTCATACTCTCTCTCTTCAAATCACGATCTTTATCGAATCACTGTTTGTGGCATTTTCATCTGATGTTGTTTCATCACTTCGATCGTAATTTTTCATTAGATTTTGATTTCATCGATTCTGTTCTTATTGCGTGAGTATTTTATTTGTTATTTTCTGATTCTTTTTTCATCTTGTTTCTTATTTTTTTTAGGATTTTGGATTGCAATTTGAGTTTTCTGATTTGGATCACGATTGAGTTTTTTATATTTGAATCACGATTTGAGTTTCAGATTTGGATTTACGATTTAGTTTTCTGTTTTGGATCACGATTGAGTTTGTTTTTCCAGATTGCGTTTTGTGTTTTAGACCTTGTTTCTCT
>CATIWQ010051038.1:0-53293 GCA_949673415.1 Euphorbia schlechtendalii | reverse complement strand
GGTTTAGACCCTCGCGGGGAGTCCCGCGAGGGCTGCCTCGCGCGGCTTTGCGCGTAGCTGTCTCGCGCAGGCTGCCTTGTGCAGCCACGCGCGAGGCTTTCCTTTTTTTTTTTTTTTAATTTTATTTTTATATACATATATTTATATGTATATATTTTTTTTATTTAGTTAAATAATCTAAAACGTCCGAGGAGGATTCCCATGTGAAGATCGTCGGATGGTCGAAAATCGTGTGATTCGAGGATAAATATCCTGAAAAGTCGTCATCATTGAACGCGCGAGCTGGTACAAAATCTCGTGCTCACAACACTCATAAACCTCTGATTAGAGTATGAGATTGATAGAACAGGTTCCTAGTCAGTCTTAGTACATAAAGCGAGTCGTGTTCTTCGTGAGCAAGTCTAACTTCAGGATAACTATGGCTATTACATTAGCTAACACTTTATCCGAGCTCAGTAAATCAAATGGTACTTAACATGATGGAATGAGTGTATTGTATTGGTTACTATTGCAGAACTGGATCAAGTCACAAGCACGTGATGTTCCGAGTATCAGGGGATCATACGCCTTTGCTAGAAAGCCCATTTGATTGTTTAGAGTCATCAGGTTTCATATCTGTTTGGAACATTGAGCCTAATGGTTAACTGGTGGTAAACCAAGTTTAGGTTAACCTCTAGAGGCTCTATATTTCAGGATCCTATGAGGTCACACAAATTGGATCTTCACCGAACTAAATAAAGAACTTATAGAAGGGGTCTATACCGAGAATAAAAGGATAGTCAAGTTTATTTGGATGGATCATTAAAAGGTCGGACCAATTAACAATATGAAAGAGGGATTATGCATAAATGTGTGAAATATGTAACAAGGGATTTTTCCCGTTGCGAGTGGGTCCCGTGAACACGGGTTATTCATGGGAGGGGCTTGCGTGGCTGTCACTCGAGCATTGAAAAAGTGGTCATGGGCCGCTAGCATGAGCTAGCATAGGTCTGTAGTGCAGACCCACCAGCACACTAGCAAGCTCGTGCTTGTGGGACAAGGTAAGCCCGTTGGCTTGCCTTGTGAAGCACGCATAGCCTGCCAAAGCAAGTTGTGAGCGCGGGTAAACCTACAATGCCTAGGGCTCTGCGTGGTTGACCCGATTCCCCTTCCCACATTGCTAAATGGGGAGAAAATTTCCTCCCCTAACCCCTATATAAAGAGCTCCTCCTCCTCCTTCTAAACGTACTTTAGTTTAGCATTCTCTTTTGAACTTGACTCTTTTCTTGCAAATTGTTTTGAGATCATCCTCGAGTGTCTCTTTTATTTGCAAGATTCTTTTTGAAGGCTTATTCCTATTTTGGAAAAGAGCATTTGAAACTATTTTCAGGTTGTTCTATGAGTGATCTAGCAGCCACTTGTTAATTGACAAGTTCTCTCTCTTAAGGAGGTTTAGGTCGGTGGGGTTCATGTGGACTACTCATAGAGGTTATCCTATTTTGGAGGCTAGTGCTAAAGGAGTTTTTTTCCAATTAGTCTAAGGGATTGCTCTGCTACAGTAAGGGAATGCATGCATCAACTGGTAATGATTTATGCTTAAATGCTAGGTCTCTTTCAATAAGTGTTTATAGACCTAATGCATCTTTGAAATGTTTCAATTAAGATTATATCAGTCATACCATGCTTAGGAGTTCCTTTTATATTAATTTTAAGTTTTGAAATTTCACCATGCTAACTCTCATGTTCATTACCTACCTAGATTAACTAGCAAATCAGCTTGACGATGACTCAATAAGTTCTTCAAAATCAAAATCCATTGCTAATAACGATATTGAGAAGGATAAAGAGGATAACAAAAATGAGGTAAATACTCAACCACCTTTATCTATTGATGAAATTACTGAGGTACTCTATGCTGTAATTAAGTTGATAAAAAATTCAGGCAAAAGCCTCTAATAGATAGTGAGGAAATGTGAAGACTTGGATGACACTAGCTTTTCCATGTCTCTTGACATCCGTTACCCCTTAGAAAAGGATGAGTTTCATGAAGGTAATGATAGTATGCTCTTTAAGAAATTGGATGAGTTATGTGTTGAGTTAACAGCCTTAAAACTGGTATGGGTTCCTGCTCCAGCCAATGAAAATTCTTTAAATAACCACTCATATACTTCTGGTAATTACTCACACACCAAAAAGAAGAAAGTGAGCAGGCTTGAAACAAAATTATTGTGTGGATTCTTGTGGAAAGGCAGGACATGTGTGAGCACATGATTTTTGGTCTCTTTCGTGAAGTAATGAAGATAAATATTTTCACTTACTCTCTAGTTTCAGTGATCTTCATAGAGGTTACAAGACATCCAAAAGAGATCCTCAGGCCTTTGAAAACTGATAGGTGGAAAATATTAGTGTAAAATCATGCATTTATGTGCTTAATTGTTATATAAAATATAAGTTTTTATCATGTTTTGGTACATTTTTAAGTTTCTGCCAAATTAGGAAGACCTTCCCAACATATTGTGCAAAATGGGAAAATATGAAGAAAAGCTAAGGGAAAGAAGTGTAGCTGATGTTAAGCACTTAATTATTCTTAAATGGACGTGCATTAAAAGAGAAAAAAGGAATTCTACCTGAATTGGAACTACATAATTAGTGGATTGATTTGTTTCCTATGCTAACAAGGGAAGGTTTAGGAAGTCTTAAGGACTTATGTGTGCATGCCAAAAGAGAAAAAAGGAAATTTTTATTTACTAGCTTGCCATTATGATTAGTGATCAAGTTTTAGCCTTTTGAATGATAATATTAATATTTATCCTAAGATAATGCTAAATTGGAGTTTTATCTCTTAATTAGGAGTTTGACATAATTTAGGATCGTTTTTACTTTACCTTTTCAGTTTATACTTTCTTTTCAAGTAATCAGTGGTTATTTATACCTTGATTTACCGATTACGAAGGGAGATCAGAAACCTAAGCATTTGAATTTTGTTTTTTTATTTTCTCTGATAAAAATCATGTTTCATCATTTTCTTTTACGAGATTCGGTTTTTCTCAATTATGAGTGAGTAATTCTCTTGAAAGCCGAGCCTACCATAAGACATGTATTGTGAATGTCTTCTATAGTGCTCATTATGTAAATTTCATTTGTATCATTTGATAGATTGTGTATTTGAATACTTAAATTCTATTGAGTTTCGGCTAGACTCATAAATGTTGTAATGATAAGTGCCTAGGGGAGATTCATTATATTTGGAATCAATAAATACACACACATATTACAAGAAACCAAGGGGGAATTGTGTATGTTGCTAAGGTTTTAATTTTGATTAAATACTTAACTAAACCTAATGCAAGTGTTGGTCCGCATTAGCCTTAATAATCATGTAGACGGGGTGAATATAGATTAACTTGTTCTTTTAAGATTTTAAAGTTGATTGCTAGTTGTTTTTAGATGCGTGCTGAGTGAACGAAGTTGAGTGTACTTTTGGTGTAAAAATAATAAACTACTCAGCTTGTGGGATAAGGCATTTGTTCTTACCACTCTACAACTTGACCCTAATACACTTGCTAGGCATTACCTTTTGGGCACAACAAGTTTTTGGCACTGTTGCTGGGGAGCAATTTTAAAATGTTTGATAATTTAATTGTAGATTGGTGCATCTAATCATGTTATTCATAGATTTTTAGGAAAATAGGAGTCTTGGAAGGTCTTTTCTATTGTATGTGTAGAGTAAAACTTCCTCCAGCAATTCCACTATATCCAGAAATAGAAAGAACTTATCGAAGAAAGAATGATGCTGTAAGAAGAGCTCGGTTTGCAAAAAGAATTATGTTGAACCCAATTTAATAGTACCTCATAGTACTTAAAACCTTTTGGAAATAACAAACTGTCTAGGATAGTGAAATTAATTAAGTACTAAGTAGACTCTTAATTAAACAAGTTTATTTGAGTTTGTTTAAGGAAAAACAAGTCAGTTTACTGAGTTTTGATTAAGTTATGGCTTAGAGTAAGAAATGCTGGGGTAAGCTGAGTATTATGTAGTTTATAAGATATAGACTTAGTAATGCTTAGTAGATTTTATCCATTAAAAGCTGAGTTGTTTGAAACTTGGAAATTGTATGACATTGGTGCGTTTAACTCTATCTGTGAGAGATGGAATATTCCTTTGATGCTTTTCAGGTAAAGAGCGTTGAAATTAAAGAAGATATTCAAGTGGTACTCATAACCAAAAGGTGTTAGTGTGGAATGTTGGAGATTCCTCGCTAGCGTCCAAGGTAAAAGGCTTCTTTGAACCTGCGCTATTTTTCCAGTGTCTCTATGCTACTCTACAACATCAAATCAAACAAATCACAAGCTTCCACGTTGCATCTCGCGCGCCTCTCTCTCAGAATGGATTTGCTTGAAGAAATGAGTTTTTGATGCATCAAGATTTACGGATTAATCTCGTGCTTCAATGTTTAAATTCTCTATAGCTAAAAGTTTCAAATGGGCATATTCGAAAGTTGTGAAGAGAAGAGAAATTAGAGAACAAGTTAGGATGAGAAGTTTGTAACGGCTACTTCCAACTCTTCTAAGTATAAATAAAAGTTTAAAGCAGATGTTCAAAGTTGGTGAATTACCTCGAATTTCTTAAGAGCTGAAAATTTTGTCAAAGCAATCCCAACATTCAGAAATTCCAATTTCAAGCAATCTAAAGCAAACACACGATTTCCCATCTGTTTGTAATAAAGAGAAATTAGATTAGCTTAAAGTTTATCTAAACTTTAATATTGTAAAAGGATTTAATGCTTTTTATAAGTTAAACTCCTTCGTACGCAATCTTACATTCAAATCTGTGATTTAGTTTAGGAAGGGTACCTAAAACATGTATCTAAAACATAACTTGTAATAAGTTTTTATAAATTCAACCAAGTAATCACATTAACCCCCTCTGCTCAATTATTTAAGCTAAAGTGGAATAACAATTAGTATCAGAGCAAGTGCTCAACTTCTAGACTCACCGTTTAAGAGTTAAAGATCCAAATGACTTATAATAATTATAGTTCCGACTTAGGGCAGACAACACTCCTTAAAGAAGGAATGTCTGTGACCAGGCATCCACTATTTGATGTCCAACTCTACACATTTTGGAAAAATCGTATGAAAAACTTTATTCAATCCCAAAGCATGCAAGCATGGCTCGCTATAGAATTAGGCCCCATAATTCCTACCATAGTGCGGGATGGGGTATGTGTTCCAGTTGACCTAGAGGAATATGATGATGCTAACCTAAGGCTTCTTAAAGAGAATTCAGCAGCCATCAATTACATACATTATGCGCAAGATCTTATAGAGTTTAACAAGGTCTCAGGTTGTGAGATGGTGCAAAAAATCTGGAGAAAGCTGGAGATCACCTACGAGGGGACTTACAAAGTTAACGAGTCAAAGATCAATCTCATGCTGAGTAAGTATGAGCAGTTCTAGATGGGCGCCAACGAGGGCATTCAATCCATGAATACTAGGTTCATTAATATCATTAATGAACTGAAGAGATTGGGAAAAGAATTCACCAAAGAGGAGATGGTTAAGAAGAATCGTAGAATTCTCATAGTTGAGTGGGATGCTAAGAAGAGCGCCATCGAGGAAGCTAATGATCTTAAGACCTATAGCTATGATGAGCTGATAGGCACCTTGTTGACTCAGGAAATGTCCTTATATTGATGACTCCAAAAGGAGTAAAGGCAACGCGAAAGAGGGCTGAGCCATTGTCTTGAAGGCTGACTCATTTGAAGAATCAACCAATAGTGATTCAGATGAGCAGATTTCACTTCTCCTACAGCAATTCAAGAGCTTCATGAAGAAGGATGGGAAATTCAACAAGAAAAAGTTTCCTAGCAAAACCAAACCAACTCAACACCGGTGTGGAGCTGAAGAAGGACCTAAGAAGGAGCACAACAAGGACATTAAATGTTTTGGCTATGGTGAGAAGGGTCATATTCAATCATCCTTTTTAAATAAAAAAAGGACAGATTTAAGAAGAAGTTTTGGTAGAATAATGAGGCACTTGCTGCCACATGGAGTGACTCTGAGGAATCTTCATCATCAGATGAAGAAGCAACCAACTCCTCCAATCTCTGCTTGATGCGATTGAGAATGATAGGGTTGAGCATCTACTTCAAAGAGAAATTCATCTGTTGCTGACTCTGAAGCTGAGCGAAATAAAGGGAAGAATGCCTAAATTGAGGTACATCTTGAAATTCCTTTGTCAATAGAAGAGTTCGCCCAAGTACTATTTGATGTGATGAAGCTGACTAATAAGTCTGACAAAAACATCAAAGAGTTAGTGAAGAGAAGTGAAGATCAGGAAGACACGATTGCTTCCTTATCTCTTAATATTAGATTAGTTGACTATTGAGATAACAACTTTAAAGAAGGAATGAGTTCCTCACCCAGCCAACAATCCATCTTTGAGTAACCAAACTCGTAATTCTAAGAGGAAGAATTCCTCTACAAAGAAGAAAGCGAGCTAGGCTAAACCAAATGCAGCGTGTGGCTTTTGTAGGAAGGCTCGACATGCCACAATCATATGTAGGCATAAAAATGGTTACTATGACGAGTATGACTGGAGTAACCTAAGCACTACTAACAAAGGAGGACCCAACTTGAAAGCATGGGTACATAAGAAAACGTAACTATTTTGCAGGTGAACCTAAGATTTGTTGGTGACACTAGAATGCGGTATTTGGATAGCAGATGCTCTAGGCATATGACAGGGGATGAAAGCCAATTCATTGGAGCGTAAAAGAAATAGGAGTTTCAGCTTTGGAGATAACCAAAAAGGAAATACTGTTGGATGCTGCACTATCGATGTTTCATCTTCAATTGAAGAGGTGTCTCTGGTCAAAGGACTTAAGTTCAACTTGCTAAGCGAAGCCTAGCTTTGTGACAAAGGTAGGAAGGTTACATTAGAATCAGTAGGTTGCTCAGTTATTGATTGTAAGACTGACTCAACTATACTCTTTTCTCTTAGAATTAATAATGTGTAGATGATTGATTTATCCCCAGGCTTTACTGATGTTTGTCTTGTATCTAAGGAGGATAATTTGTGGCTTTTGCACAAAAGTTTGGGTCATATAAATATGAATATTCTATCCAAAATTAGCAAAAAAAAAACTAGCTATGAGTTTACCCAGTATCAGCTTTGAGAAAGATAGGCTTAGCTCAGCTTGCTAGCTTGGTAAGCAAGTTAAAAAGTCATTTACGTCTATAAACAACATAGTATCTAAGAGATCATTAGAGCTCCTTTACCTTGATCTCTTTGGCGTTCTTCAACCTATGAGCATGGGCGGAAAAAGATTCTCATTGGTGGTAGTGGATGACTTCATGAGATTCACTTGGGTAGTCTTGCTGAGTAGCAAAGATGAAACCTTTGAGTCTTTTATCAAACTCAGTAATCAAATAATGAATGAAAAAGGACCTAAAATTAGTAGAATCTGAAGTGATCATGGATGTGAACTCGAGAACTATCATTTCGAAGGATTCTATTCAGCGCATGGTATTGACCATAACTTTTTTGCTCCTTATGCTCCTTAACAAAATGGGGTTGTAGAAAGGAAGAACAGAAACATAGTTGAAATGAATCGATCCATGCTGAGCATAACAATTTACCAAAGTACTTTTGGGGAAAGGCTATTAACACAGCCTCTTATATCTTGAATCGGGTTTTAATTCACTTTATTCTTGAGAAAACACCCTGTGAGCTTTTACGAGGTAGCAAGCCTAAGATTGTTCATCTCAGATCATTTGGTTGTAGGTGTTTCATTCTAAATACCAAGGAGTAGCTAGGTAAGTTTGATCTAAAGGCTAATGAAGGTATCTTTCTGGGTCACTCGACTAACAGCAGGCATGTCAAGAGAACTGACTTATTAGAGGAGTATATGCATGTAGATTTTGATGAAACTAAAAATGCAGATAGACGATTATCTAATGAAGATGAAGGAGTAAACCAGCAAGGAAATAAACTCAGCATGGCACTCTCTAATGAAGATCTTTCAATCAACTTCAATGAATCAGAAGATCAACCTCAACCTCAACAACCCAATGTAGAGACTCCCATCATAGATCCGAGGCTTCCAAGAGAGATTATAACATATCGCAATCACCGACTCAAAATTATTGTAGATGATTTATAATCCATTTATGATGCGAGGTGAGCTTAGCAGGATGATGAGGCATGCAGCTTTCATCTCATTGATTGAACCCCAGAAGTTCGAAGTTACAGACTATTGGATGATCTCGATGCAAGAGGAATTAGATCAGTTCAAATGCAATGCTGTTTGGGATCTACTTCCTAAGCCTAAAGGAAAATTAATCATCGGCACCAAATGGGTTTTCAAAAACAAGCTTGATGTAAATGGCGTTGTTGTCAGAAACAAGGCCAGGCTTGTTGCTCAAGGCTACAACCAGCAAGAAGGCATGGACTATGATGAGACCTATACTCTTGTAGCTTAGCTAGAAGCAATTAGGATCCTCTATTCTTTTGCATCTCATATAAACTTCAAGCTATTTCAAATTAATGTCAAGAGTGCGTTCCTAAATGGCTTCATTCAAGAGGAAGTATATGTGCAACATCCTTTAGCTTTGAAGATGCGAAGAATCCTGAGCATGTCTTCAAACTAAAGAAAGCTCTCTACTATTTGAAGTAAGCACCTCATTCTTGGTATGAAAGATTGACTAACTTCCCTACTTAGCAAAGGCTATGAAAGAGGAGAAGCAGATATGACTCTATTTATCAGGAGAAACAAGGAAGATGTTTTGCTTGTCTAAATCTATGTGGATGATATCATAGTTAGAGAAAATAATTAAAAGCTTTGCAAGGAGTTTAGCAAGAAAATGAAGGTGAGCTTGAAATGTCAATGATGGGAGCGCAAAACTTTTTCCTCGGACTTCAAATCAACAAAGTGAAGATGGAATCTTCATTAGCCAAGAAAAATATGCCAAAGAAGTCCTAAAGAAGTTTGATATAGAGCATTCGAATCCAATATCCACTCCCATGGCCACCGACACAATCTTGAGTATTGATGAAGCTGGTAAGCTTGTAGACATCAAGTTCTATAGAGGTTTTATTGGTTCTCTCCTTTACTTAACAACTAGTAACCCTAATATTCAATACTCCATGTGTTACTGTGCATGTTATCAAGCTGACCCCAGAGACTCTCACTTAGCAACTGTTAAGAGAATTCTCTAATACTTGCAAGGTTCAATTGATGAAGGTCTGTGGTATCCCAACAACTTGGATTTCACTCCTAGAGGATTTACAGATGCAGACTATGGAAGAGACAAGATCAACAAGAAAAGCACCATAGGAGGATCCCATTTCCTTGGAGAATGCCTTGTCTCATGGTACAACAAGAAGAAAACTTCTTTTACATTGAGTACAACTGAAGATGAGTGCATGGCAATAGGACATTATATAGCACAATGGATATGGATCAAGCAACAACTATAGGATTATGGTAAAAAGTAAAAATACCTCGTAGTTATGTGTAATAACAAGAGTACAACTGACCTATCCAAGAATTCAGTTCAACATGGAAGGATGAAGCATGTCAATATTAGACATCTTTTCATAACGGATCATGTGCTAAGGGGAGATGTGAAACTAGAGTATGTTCCTTCAAAAGAACAACGAGCTGACATATTCACCAAATCGCTAGCAATGGAGCAATTCAATACTCTCAAAGAGCTACTTGGAATGGCGAACCCCATGTGAAGAAACATTTCAAAAAAATAGCTAAGTGTTGAAAATCATGTCTCTACTCAACTGAATGAGGTAACATGTATTTAACCCCGTTAGCTTTTTAAAGTAACAATGTTTGTTTAGTTTTCATAGTTAAAACTCAAAAGCTACTTTATTGAAAGGGTGCTTTGAATTGGAGCTGTCTAAATTTGAAACTACACCATTTTATTAAGTCGGTTAAATCCTTGTTCATCTCACAATTTAAACTTGATCTTGGATTGCTAGAGCACCACATATCATCTTGCAGTTGAAGAGGCTATATAAGGAACAATTTTCTAGAGAGAGAAGGTTACCTACAAATTTGAACTTTTAAGCAATTTTTGCAAAGAAACCTAACTTCTCTTCTCTCAAATCTTTTAATATGCAAAAGGTAAACACCAAGAAAACCCTTGTTCTTCAAGGAGCTTCATAGAAACATGTTTGTGTACATTGATGGAACACCGAAAAAGTTATCTTACCCTAATGAACAAGTTTCAGAAAGATAAACTAGCCAGAAGAACAAGAGTTTGGACCAGTGTTTGAAGTCGATTATGATGTATTGTTGAAAAATAAGACCATGCATAGGGTCATTAGACAGTAGAACCTCAACCAATTTCTTCTTTTGGACGATCCAGCCATCAAGGAGTTGATTAGAAAATTCTACTTAATCTCTACTCAATCAAGGGATTTAATGACGCTTAGATGGTGGAGATTGATAATACCTCATACCTAATCTGTGCTAAGCTGATTAATAGCCTCCTCAACATGACATTGAAGGGAACAAAACTATTGAGAAATGGAGATGAAGAGCTATTGGCCATTCTTGAAGATTGGGAACTCCCGATTGGTTATGTTGGTGAAATTGCTTCATCAGGCATGAGTTAGGAGGTAAGGGTGTGCTCTGAACTCTTAATCAAACTGGTGCTTCCAAAGATGGGGTCTCTCAGTAGATGTACATATTTTGAAAGATGCATAGTCTACCATATGGTAGAGGGAAAACAACTCAATTGGCCAATGATGTTTCTTCATCACTTGACCAACGTTACTACCCTATACAATTATGGGTACTTGATTACTACCATCATGAAAGTTGTTAGAATGAACATCTCCACTTTCATCGATAGACCAGGAGAAAGAGTTGTCTCATTCAAGAAGACCTTGGACTTCAATTACTTCAGCATATTGAAGAATAAGTAAGTTCACACCAGATATACCAAGGTCTAGGACATTAAGCTAAAGAAGGAGAGAGTGGAATCGACTGTGTTCCCTACAAATGTGCGCAAGGAGGATGAAGACTCATTTGTAGTGGACTATGAAGGGTCCAATGAGGAAAACATTGATGATATTCTTCTATATGCTTAGCTAGAGTAAGTTTTAACTATTTCTGCCCCATCCAGTCCATAGGGGAAGACTAGGGTTCAAAGAGTGAGAGCCAGCCTAGCAAAATCAAGGGTAGGAGATGTGCTTGCCCAAACCCAAGTTAAAGCTATAAACAAGATGAAGCTAAAGACTCATGCTCAGAGGGAAGCTGAGGCAAAGTAAAAAGAAGAAGAAGAGGCAACAGTTGCTTCAAAATCATCTCTTCCTCCTCCTTCTCTAGAGGTTGTGGAGAAAATTAAAAATATGTTTACTAGGGAGTTGGGTGAGGGATTGGACGTGAAGAAGAGAAAGTTTGAAGAAGCTGTTGTACAAGACAGCTCTAAGAAGGCAAAAGAGGATACTCAAATAATAAATCCTAGAGTTTCCAAGGAAGTGGAGACTGTAATCTCCAAAGCTAAGGGCGTTCAAAGAAAAAGAACTGCCAAACCTCGCTCTAAGAGAAACATTCAAATCGTGAGGAACATGGAGGATGATAATGACATGGAGGTCATCAACCACGAAGAATGTGCTCTTCCTAGTGAAAACATCCAAATACTCAACAAACAGAGTCTCTTCCCACTCAGGCTGAGTTACATGAGGCTGAGCCATCCTTGGGTCAAACAGCCAACTAGCAGGTTTACCAAACTCCTTCCCCTAATTCTTCTGTATCCTGACCAAACTTCTTATGTAAATCTTGAAATACCTATTTCTTCTGTAAATTCCTCTCCTCAAAATCCTTCTCTTGTAAATTTTCCTTATTCATATTTCTTCTACACCAATTCTTCCCAAGAAAAGACCAACCCTTCTTCACCACCTCCATAGACTCAACTTCACTCATTCCTTCCCTTATAAAATCTAAACCAACCTCTATTCCTTCTATTCCAACTGTACAAATCATCTTTGAACCTAACCTTTTTCAAACCCATCCTCTACCCATCTAATCCCTCAGATTAGAGAAGTTCCTGAAATTGAGAACTCCACTCAGCATGGAAAAGTAAGTGAGGAAGTTGCCAAGGTAAATTTTATAGCCGAGGAAGAAACTCCTTCCAGCAGCAAGCCAATCCAAGAGGACTTGGCTGATTCAACCATTTGAACTCAGATTAGGGAGTTGGCCAGGAAGAAATTCCCAACTCTAAAAAATGATGCTAAATTAGATGGTGTAGTAAGCCAATTGCTACTAGCACAAGAATTAATGGACTTGTCCGCTAAGAAGAAAGCTAAGCTTCCGGAGTTCGATGAGCATTCCAACATCCCCTTTGAATCAATCTACTTTGAAGAATTTGAGAAGATCCTAGGGAGCTTATTCACAAAAAGGAACCATCTAGCAAAGGAAAGAGCAAAAAGCTTAGTGGATAAGATGGCCTTGATTCTAACCGAGCTGACTGATTCTGCAGCTCAGCTCAATGCAGTCATGTCTTCTATCCCAACTTCAACTACCATTGCAAACGTAGTGGTAAGAAAAGTGAAGGGTAGTATAGATGCTGCCATAGAACAACTAAGTAGTCTGAATGCTATACTAGCAGCTCAAACTATGCAGTTTCATAAGCTTGGTGAAGAACAAGACAAAGTAAAGACTAACACAGATAATAAGATTAGTTAATTATCCAAGCAGTTGGATGAAACAAGGATCTCAGGCATAACATGTGCCAGCTAATGGAGAAAATGTCTACACTAATGATCACCTATGATAAAAAGGTTGATAAGGTTATCAAGTCAGTTGATGAGGCTATCAAGAAGATGGACAATCCTATGCTGAACATGGATGCGCTTGGAGATAAGCTCGACTCAGCTTGCACCTTTATAAAGAACAATACTGATGATTCTATGAAGAAACCACAAAAAGCCTTACTTGAAATGATTGGCAAACTATTTCTTAAGCCTACTAAGTCCATTGATCCTGATAGCGGTCTCATTATGCACAAGAAGCTAAATACCTTGAAAGATCATCTTCATGAACTTTAAGGAAATGTAGATCAGCTGCTAACTACTGCATTGTATGATGTAAGGGATATTGAATTTACAGCGAAGACTATCAATCTCATGTACCCAAGGATTGTTGACATGGAAGTAGAAAGGAAGATAGCTCGATCTACATTAGATTTCAAAGGTCTTTTGTAGTGCTTTTAACAATTTACTTGCCAAGGCTTTGATCAGATTGCTCATCTAACTAGATGCCATCATTTAATGCTATAAGAGTTGAATGATCAAGAGATTCTATCGCTAAAAGGAAAGGAGTAGCTAGAGTAAGAGATTTCACCAGCCATCTTAAGAAAGCAAGAGGATTTTTAAGTTGTAGTTAACTTCTTCAATATTTATCTCCAACAAATGGTTACGGAGCAGATATCAAAGGGGGAGAGACTAGTTGAAGATTCTCACAATGCAGCCCAACACCATGATCAAGAATCTCACCAATGTTGCAGCATCCTCCACAACAGCAACAACAACAACAACAGCAACATCAACAACCTCAACATCACTATCAACAATACTCTAAAGGCGGTGACTCACCATCTTCTCAGGAGATAGAAAAACTTGTAATAGTGCTTTAGTTTTTAATCATTTAGTATAAGACACAATTTGTGTACTGCTAAGTTTTATCAATGAAAATTGCAAGTTTATTACATCTAAGTTAAGAACTTCTTAACTTCTTCCATATACTATGTTATTTCTGATTATAAACTATTGCAGGAATTAACTAAGACCAACCTTAAGGAGAAGCTGAGTAAGAAAAAGTCCCAAGATAAAGAAAAATTCTCTAAGTAGGGGGAGTTTATGTTGATTGAGGAAAATCCACTCAGTATGGGAGAGTCTATACTCACCAAAGAATTCACTCAGCATGGGGGAGTCTTACATCACTCATCAGGTATTCTTATATCTACAAACTAGTTTTTTAATTAATTTCTTTCACTACCTAGTTTGTTATTTATTCTAAAATGGGGGAGATTGTTGAGCTCAAGTTAATAGTACCCCACAGTACTTAAAATGTTTTGGAAATAACAAACTATCTAGGATAGTGAAATTAATTAAGTACCAAGTAGACTCTTAATTAAATAATTTTATTTGAGTTTGTTTAAGGAAAACCAACTGAGTTACTAAGTTTTAATTAAGTTATGGCTTAGAGTAAGAAAAAAAGTTGAGGTAAGCTGAGTCTTATCTAGTTTATAAGATATAGACTCAACGAAGTTGAGTAGCTTTTATATATTAAAAGTTGAGTTTTTTGACACTTGAAAATAATATGACACTTGTGCATTTAACTCTAGAGATGGAATATTTCTTTGATGCTTTTAGGTAAAAAGCACTGAAATTAAAGAAGATATTCAAGTGGTCCTCACAACCAAAAGGTGTCAGTATCGAATGTTGGAGATTCCTTGCTAGCGTCCAAGGCAAAAGGCTTCCTGTGACATGCGCCATTTTTCCAGTGTCTCCGTGCTTCTCTGCAATGTCAGCAATCAAACAAATCACAAGCTTACATGTTCCATCTTGCACACCTCTCTCTCAGAATGGATTTGCTTGAATAAATGAGTTTTTGACACATCATGATTAACAGATTGATCTCGCACTTCAAAGTTCAAATTTTGTGTCTCTAAACTTTTCAAAAGGGTAGATTTTAAAGTTGTGAAGAGGAGAGAAATTGGAGAACAAGTTAGGATGATAAGTTTGTAACAGCTACTTCTAACTCTTCCAAGTATAAATAGAAGACTGAAGTATACGTTCAAACTTGGTGGATCACCTCAAATTTCTTAAGATTTGATAATTCTATTCAAGCAATCCCATCATTCAAAAATTCCAATTTCAAGTAATCTAAAGTAAACACATAATTTCCCATCTATTTGTAATAGAGAGAAATCAAATTAGCTTAGAGTTTAGCTAAGCTTTATATTGTAAAAGGATTCAATGCTTTTTAAAAGTTGAACTCCTTCGTTCGCAATCTTTCAATTCAAATCTCCGAGTCAGTTTAGGAAGGGTACCTAAACTAAGTTTGAGTGGTAGTTAGAAAGGAAGGTACTTTCTGTAATATGTCTACCCACTGTAAAGGCTTCTCCACCTAAGGAAGGAAAAAATCACTAATGAATTAAAGATGGGAAGGAATCCGGGGACTAGAGGTAGGCTAGGGGCCGAGCCAGGATAAAATCTCAGGTGCAATCTTTCTTAAACCTTTTTATTACCTTTATAGTGTTTGCTCATTCATCATCTCTCCGTTCTATAAATTTCTCTTGAAAAATCAATCCAAGCTGAGTAAGTTACTCAACAAAGATTGAAGATAAACTATATCAGCTCAGCTAAGTAGCTCATAGCTTTTAGACCCAAGTGCACAACATACTTAACTTAGCACGCATCCAAAACTTAACTTGGAATCAATTTTTATAAATTCTTAAAAGAACTAAAGCTGAGCAACAAATGGCTCTAGTTCCCCCAGTAACCACCCTCCTTAGAGGTAAACACTTGGAACTTATTTGCAACCCAATAATGAAGGACACTCTTCATGTATCGTGATACCTCAAGAGGGGAATAATATTTTTAAGATAAAGGCCTCCATGATATATATACTTTAGAAAGCCGTCCAATATGGAGGTATTCCTAGAGAGGATGTAAACTGTCCAAAATTTTGTTATAATGTGTGATACCTTCCATATGGCTAGAGGTATCATGGACGATGTGATAAGACTGAAGATCTTCCCATTTTCACTTAGGGTTAAAGCAAAACTTTGGCTAAAGACTTTGCAACCATGTTCCATCACAACCTAGAGCGACATGGCGAAGCCCCACCTAAACAAATATTTTCCATCGAAGTGGGCCTTGAAGCTAAGGAATGAGATAACAAGATTTTCAATGTTCTTAGACAAGTCCTTGTTAGAAGCTTGGGATAAGTTCAAGGAGATGTTGAGAAACATTCCTAATCATGGTATTCTTGCATGGATACAAGTGCAAATTTTTTACAATGGGTTAACTAACTCTCATAAGATGCAAATTGTTGCTAATGGTGACTTGGAAGAATTTTCTCTAGAGGAGATCTTCGAGATAATTGAAAAACTTGTCAACACAAGTTCTAAATGGATTTTTATGCATGAAGATATACCTAAATTTCAAGAATCACATACTATTATTGATCTCTCCAACAAATTTTATTCGTTACTCTCACATTTCACAAAGAAGAATGTTAGGCCATTTCAAGCTCAAAGCTTAGTTATTGTGAATATTGGGGAGGTAACCATAGAATTGAAGATTGCGACGTTGCCTTACACAAGAGCAATGTGATTTCATGTAAGGAAACTATAGAGTAGGAGGAAACCCTCACTCCAACACTTATAATCCAACATGGAGAATTCATCTAAAACTTGCATTAAAACATCAAGAACAACCTCTATTTCAACAACAACAACCTCATCAAAGTCAGAATGCCTAACAAGCAAGTTCTTCCCAACCTTCAACAAAGTCAAAATTGGAAGAAATGAGATATAAATATGAAACAAAACTAAGCTCACATGAAAAACTTGGAAATACAAATTCATCAGATTGCGCAAGTAGTTACTCCAAAAGGGAATGGAGGTTTTCCTAGTAATACAAAGATAAACCAAAAGGAAGAGTGTAATGAGATCTCTCTCAAAAATGGTAAGGTTGTGAATTCTACTAACCCTATGGTTACTAAACTTGATGAAAATGCATCAAAGAAAGAAAAGGAAAGCAAGGAGATGAAATCTTGGGAGATCTCCTCTCAAAAGGAGACTATGCCAACAAATACCTTGCTAGATATAGATTCAACAAAACTTGAAGATAGCAAAGAGAAGACCTCTGAAGCTAAACATAAGACTGTCATACCAACTTATTAACCGAGGATACCTTATCCTCAAAGAGCTAAGCAATATGAAATGGATAAGAATTTTGATAAGTTCTTATAAGTTTTTCATAAATGGTACATTAACATTCCTTTTTCAGAAGCTCTTGCTTAAACGCAAATGCATGTGAAGTTCTTGAAGGAACTCTTATCAAACAAGACAAAACTAGAAACTATGGCTATGGTGCAACTTGACCAAGATTGTTCCTCTATTTTAGTAAGCAATCAACCTTTATCGATTAAGCTTAAAGATTCGGGGAGTTTTCTATTCCTTGCTTTATAGATATTTTGATATCGATAATGCTTTGTGTTATTTAGGAGCCAATATTAATTTGATGCCATATTATGTGTATAAATAGATTGGTTTAGGAGAACCTCAACCTAGTAGGGTATCCATTTAATTAGCGAACCACATAATAAGATATCCTAGGGGAATTGTTGAGGATGTGCTAGTTAAAGTAGAGAAATTCATTTTGCCCATTGACTTTATTGTCTTGGATATGGAGAAAAGACATGCATGTTCTCATCATTTAGGAAGACCCTTCTTAGCTACTGGTTGAGCTCTTATTGATGTTCATAATGGTAAGTTAATCTTGAATATACATGATGAGGAAGTTATTTCTAAAATGCATAAAGCCATGAAATATCCTCCTTCTAGTGATGACAAATATTTTTTCATGGATACTAGTGATTTATTTTTAAAACCTTATTTTTTCAGGAATTAAATGAGGAAGAATTGAAAGAGGAGGAAGATCTTGTGGAAGAATATAAAAAAGTTGAAATTAGATGCGAGAAGGTCTTGGGCAGCAGGTAGAATGTTGAACCTTTAATTGAATACCTTGATCTCAAAGTTACCTAGCCAAAAGAAATCCAACCTATTATTGAACTTAAACCCTTGCCTAATAATCTTGAATATGTATTCCTTGATCCAACTGAAAGCCTTCTAGTTATCATTTCATATAACCTTTCCCTAGACCAAAAGGAAGCTTTACTTAACATCTTGTAGAAAAATAAGGAGGCCTTGGCTTGGAAAATTTTAGATATGAAGGGTATAATACCTTCTATATGTATTCACAAAATCTTGATGGAGGAGAACAATAAGTTGACAGTACAACCTCAAAGAAGACTTAATCCTAACATGAAGGAGGTTGTGAAGAAGGAAGTGAGTCAGTTACTTGAGGCAGGGATTATCTACCCCATTTTCAATAGTATTTGGACAAGTCCTATTCAAGTAGTTCCTAAGAAGGGTAGCATAATCGTGATTCTGAATGTGCAAGGAGAGCTTGTTCCAACCAGAACTGTCACAGGTTGGAGAGTTTGTATTCATTATCACAAACTTAATGATGTAACAAGGAAGGATCATTTTCCCCTTCCTTTCATTGATCAAATGCTATAAAGACTTTTAGATATCAATTTGATTATTTCCATGATGGGTATTTAGGTTACAACTATATAGTTATATATTTGCAAGACCTAGAGAAGACCACCTTCATGTGTCCTTATGGGACCTATGCTTATTGAAGAATTCCATTTGCTCTATGCAATGCCCCAACAAATTTTTAGAAATGTATGATGGTAATCTTTCATGATATGGTAGAAAAAACTATGGAGATCGTCATTGATGATTTTTCTATTTATGGGAAGACCTTTCAAGAGTGTTTCCAAAATCTTGAGGCTATCTTGACTAGATGTAGAGATACCAACCTTGTAATTAATTGGTAGAAGTTTCACTTCATGGTCAATGAAGGGATAGTTTTCGATCACAAGATCTCTGTGAAAGGAATGGAGGTTGGCAAGGCAAAGGTGGAAGTTATTCAAAATCTGAATGCCCCAAATTTGGTGAAGGAAGTTAGAGGTTTTCTCAGCCATGCAGGTTACTATAGGAGATTCATTAAGGACTTCTCGAAGATAGCATAAACTTTGATATCCTTGCCCTACAAGGTTGTTGATTATGATTAAGATTGTATCATGGCCTTTGAAGAGCTAAAGAAGAGATTGATCAATGCATCTATTTTTATTACCCTAGAATGGATAAGGCCTTTTGAGTTGATGTGTGATGCAAGTGACACTTGCATTGGGGTAATCTTTGGCCAAAGAGTGGAGATGCACTTCAAGCCTATAAACTACATAAGAAAGACCTTGACTAATGCTCCATGAAATTACACAACCATTGAAAAGGAATTACTTGTAGTAGTTTATGCTTTTGATAAATTTTGTTCTTATCTTATTTCATCCAAGGCAACTATTTTCATTGACCATGTAGCCTTGAAGTACTTGTTGGCCAAGAAAGATGCAAAACCACGTTTGATCTAATGGCTTTTATTACTTCAAGAATTTGGCTTGGAAATCAAGGATAAGAAAGACTGTGATAATGCTATAGCACACCATCTTTCAAGAATTCCAAGGGAAGACCTTCATATCGATAAGGTAATATTCGAGACCTTCCTTGATGAACAATTGTATGCGGTAAGATCTTCCCCTTGGTTTGCTAATATTGCTAATTTTCTTGCATGTAAGATTACACCAAGCTATATAACACATGCTCAAAAGAAGAGATTATTTTCTAACCTTAAATACTATTTTGGGGAAGAACCTTTTTTGTTTAAGCTTTGTGTTGATCAAATTATTAGAAGGTGTGATTTTGAGGAAGCGTTTAGGCTAATCTTAAGCATGTGCTGCTCTACCAAAGTTGGAGGACACTTTGGTGAAACCAAAACTACTATGAAGGTCTTGGAGTGTGGTTTTTACTGGCCAATGATCTTTAAAGATATTCATCAATTTGTTTCCCAATGCAATGAATGTCAAAGAATGGGGAATATTTCTTCCAAGAACTCCATGTCCTTGAATAATGTTTTTGTATGCGAGATCTTCGATGTTTGGGGCATTGGCTTCATGGGACCCTTTCCTAGTTCATATGGAAACAAGTATATCCTTTTGGCGGTTGAATATGTAAGTAAGTAGGTGTAGGCTATCACAAGACTAACTAATGATGCAAAATTTGTGGTAAGATTTTTCTAAAAAAGATCTTTTCCAGGTTTGGTTTTCCTAGGGCTATAATAAGTGTTCAAGGTACTCATTTCTATAACTCTAGCTTTTATCTAAAAATGGAGTTGTGCATAGGATTACTACTCCTTATCATGCACAAACTAATGGGTAGGCCGAGATCTCTAATTGGAAGATCAAGCACATTCTTGAAAAAACAGTTAGCAATTTTAGAAAAGATTGGTCTAGTAAGATAGACCATGCCTTGTGGGCTCATAGGACAACATTCGAAACCCCCATTGGCATGTTTCCATTTCGGTTACTTTATGGGAAGTCTTGTCATCTTCTGGTTGAGCTTAAATCTAAAGATTCGTAAGCACTTACATTTTTTAATTTTAACAAGATTAAAGTGGGAGAGGCTAGGAAATTGCAACTTAATGAACTTGAAGAGTTTAGATTATTCAGCTTTGAGAATGTTATGCACTACAAAGAAAAGACAAAAGCTTGGTCTGACAAAAGGATTTAGGTTAAGGAGTTCTTCCCGCGTCAACAAGTTTTATTGTTTAACTCTCATTTGAAGTTGTTTCCAGGAAAACTTTGCTCTAGATGGACATGTCCATATTCTGTGGTGAAAGTCTTTCCCCATGGTGCACTAGAAATCACAAATAAAAAGAAGGAGACCTTCAAGGTCAATGGGTAGCAATTGAAACCTTACCTTGCTATAGGATGACCTGAAGCTATGAAGGAGAAATTCCTCCTAGCACAACCCCAAGAAATTCTTGTAGCTATGCTCGCTTCACGCATTAAGTGAAGAAAATTTTGGGAATACCTCAAGGTTATCCAAACTCTCCCTTTATCTCTCTTGATAGTGAACGGTAAACAAGTTTTCTTCCCCTAATATTTTGAATTCAGAAGACATTTCTTTCTCTAATTTATATTTCATTCTTCAACGCTTTAAGGGCAAAGCATATTTTAAGTGTGGGGGAGGGATGAAGATTTTGAAAACCTGAATAAAAAGCTTTTCAATGATACTAATTAAATTAAATTATACATGATTTGTTGATAATATGGTTAAATTTTCTGATAGAAGACCCTCTCCACTTCTGCTTGAACTTGTGATATAATATTAATTTACGTATAGACTTTGTTTGACTACTCTACTATTTTTTCTATCTTGAAATTATTAATAACTTGGAATTCTTGTAGTCAAAGGAAAAGATGCAGATTGAAATGATAGGATTTTTGAGAAATTCGAATGAGCTTAATTGTTTAACCTTTTAAAGCATGTGAAGTTGAAAATTTTTAATTTTTACTTCGATAAGTAGCCTATTATTTTGGTCTTGAGCCTTTTCTTCATGATATATATGTATGTATGTATGTATGTATGTATGTATGTATGCATGTATGTATGCATGTATGTATGTATGTATGTATGTATGTATTTATGTATGTATGTATGTATGTATGTATGTATGTATACACACACACATACACATTTGTTTGGTTATTCATACTCAGTGGGAAAGACTTTGCTGCATTAGCTAGAACTTGTGATGCTTTTGAAAATGTACTACCTAACAAGTGCACTAGGGTTAATTGTAGTGTGGTAAGCACAAGGTTGCATACCATGGGGAGTAAGTTAAAAAGTTTGAAGGTTTCCCTGGTAGACCGAAGGTCTCTGTTTTTTGTGATTTTTGGTGGAAATGGCTAAACCAAAAAGAACGTGTAATAAAATGCAGAAAAGTAAATATTATGGTTTAACAACAATATAAAGGCAACCTACCCATAGACATTCCAAGGCTTCCTTCCAAGCAATATGCATACAAGCTTACTCAAGAACATAGATCCAAGGTCTCTTAACTAAAATTTCCATACTTTCATCATTGGAAGGTCTTGTATAATTAGTGAAAACACATAAAGCACAACAAGGTTATCAACATACAAGCATATAAGATCTTACTTCCCCACACTTAAATCATGATTTATCCTCAAAGTATGTAAGAATTAAAAACAAGTAAGGAAAGTAAAGATATTTTTAAATAGACGAGGTAAGGAAAGGCTTAAATATTACCATTCACAATTGAGAGCAAGAAAAAGGAAGACAAAGATAAACTCAATGAAGATCTTCTAGGGATGCGATCTCCTCCACCACAAGGTTTTTCTCTTATTGATGGTTAATTAATGCAGTAATTGAACATGCGAACTTACACTGTGGAATTTCAAAACTTAAAAGTAACCCTATAGGAACTCCTAAGCATGCCATGATTGATATAATCTAAGTTGAAACGTTCTATAAATGCACATAGGTTCATAAAACTTAATAAAAGAAACCTAGCATCTATGTTAAGAGCATTACCAGTTGATGCATGCCTTCCCCTTTGGTTTAAAACAATTAGAAAGCACTCCGTTAGCACTAGCCTCCAAAATAAGATAGCCTCTACAATTGATCCACATGGATCGCGACAAACCAAAACCTCCCGTAGAGGAAGAACTTATTGGCTAACAGCAGCTGCTAGACTACTCGAAGACCAACCCGAAAATATAACTTAGAAGGCTCTTTCCAAAATATGAATAATCCTTCAAAAGAATTCTTGCAAAAGCAGAGAAACTCATGGAGGATCTCGTAAAAACTCGCAAAGAAAGATGTAAAAACTCAAAAGGAAAGGCTGAGCTGAAGTAAGTAAGTGAGGAGGGGGTGGACCCCTATTTATAGTGGGAGGGGAGCAAAAAGCTCCCCTAATTTAGCTATGTGGGATGGGAATATTCCCATGATACATGCGGGTTCTCGCGTGGAGCTCCGGCTCCACGCAGGTCAACTTGCATGCACAGCTCTCATATGCTAGTTGTGTAGCTGCTACAAGCCAAGCCGTAATGGGCTTGCCTTGTCTTACAAGCCAGGCTTACAAGTCGCAACTATTGGTCCTACATTGTAGGCCCATGCAAGCATTGCCCATCAGTGCTTACAGTCCACTAGCATGCACTAGCCTTGTGCTAGTGCATGCAAGCTGCCCGCGAGCCAATTTGCTCTATAGGTAGCCACGTGGGCCCCACTTAAGAACGTCTTGTGTTCACAGGGCCCACTAGCAACTAGAAAAATTCCCTTGCTTGCCCCTGTGCAAGTTTTCCACAACCCCTCCTTAAAACCTTTAATTATTATATGGTCCAACCAATTAATAATTCTTCCAACGATTTTGACTTTCTTAATATTCTTGGCATAGACCTAGTCTATAAATTCTTTACTTAGTCCAATAGAGACCTAAAGTATGTGACTTCATAGGATCCTAAAGTATAGAGCCACTAGAGGTTAACCTAAACTTAGCTTCCCATCGAGGAACATTTAGGCTTAGTGTTCCAGACCGATATGGAACTTGATAATTCTAGACGATCAAATGGGCTTTCAAGTGAAGGCATATGATCCCCTGATACTTGAAACGTCACATACTTGTGACTTGAGTTAGGCTTTCAATAGTAACCAATACAATACACTCCTTCCATCAGGTTAAGTACCATCTAGTTTACTGAGCTCGAATTACGTGTTAGCTCATGTAATCGCCATAGCTATCCTGGAGTTAGACTTTTTCACAAAGAACACCATTTGCTATAATGTATCAAGATTGACTAAAAACCCATTCTATCAATCTTATACTATGATTAGAGGTTTATGAGTGTGTCACTTCAATAAGAGGCCTTAAGGTACAACTCCCATTATATCACTGTATTAGGAGCGATAGATCCCATCTTGACTAGTCGGCTTCCCAACGAGTGATCATCACTATATCTGTAATCACCCATATCATCCTGATCATTGGGGTATGAATAAGTATGACCCTAAGTATAGCAACTCCAACACAAGGTACCCAATATCTCAAGTATGAGGATACTTGTATTGATACTGTAATAAGATATGACACCAATATATGGAAATAATTACTTTTGAGTGTCTATCTTGTAGTGGTCTCTAATGTATTACTCGAATACATTCATGTGTTAACTCAAGGTACCACCTTCAGCTCATGAGATCAGATGCTTGGATCTAATCCAAGTAGTAAGCCTACACATGCTAATCTATCCACTTCATTGATGTTCAGTCTAAATGAAACTATGACTAGGGATATTTATACTATTTATAGTAACATGCGTGTACAAATTTCACACCACAAAGCTCCCACTATATTCTCACACGCTATGAATTAGTCATGGACTTTGTCTTATCAACGATCATATATAATAGCACATATATATGACACCGACGAGATACATAATTTAAATAAACATTGATAAATAACAAAGATGCCTTTATTATTGATAAAAATAATCTGAAAATTATTTGTACATTATAACTAATAAAGATATATCATCGTAATTGCCTCTAGAGCATACATCATGTTTAACAATCTCCCACTTGTACTAGAGCTAATTACCCATGTGCTTCATGCCATACTCATTAACATGTAGGTTATGCTTAATCTGAGTCAATGGCTTCATTAGCCCATCCACTAGATTGTGATCGATAGGGATGTATTCTAAGCTTATATCCTTTCTAGCTACTATCTCCTGAATGAGATGGTATTTTTTGAGTACGTGTCCGTTTCTCTGACAAGACCATAGTTCCTTTGCCTGAGTAATAACCCCATTATTATCGCAATAGAGAACTATTTACAATTAGGACACCACTGAGATCACCAAATAATCCCTTAAACTAGATAACTTACTTAGCTACTTCAGAAGCAGCTATATAATCAGATTCAATGGTTAAATCAACAGTCGTATCCTATTTGAAACTTTGCCAAACAACTGCCCCTCCATTTAACATTAACACATAAACTGACTAGGACTTATAATTATCCTTGTTAGATTGAAAACTCACATTAGTGTTTCCCTTCATAGAGAGATCACTTTCTCCATAAGCCAAATACATATCCTTAGTCCTTCTTAAGTACTTGAGAATAGTTTTAACGACCATCCAGTGCTTCTCACCTGGATCAGATTGAAATGTACTCATGATTCTCAACGCATTTGAGTAGTCAGGCCAAGTGCATACCATAGCATACATGATGGATCCTATCACCGAAGCATAGGGTATTCCATTAATGCACAGTCTCTCCTCTTATGTTCTTGGACATTCAGATTTAGAAAGGTTGATCAATGAGACATTGGGAGATAACCATTTCTTGACTACTCAAGGTTAAATCTAGCCAAAACCTTGTCTATGTACATGCGTTGAGAAAGACCTAGCAGCCTTCTAGATCTATCATAATAGATCTTTATACCTAGTATAAAAGCTACTTCTCCAAGGTCTTTCATGGAGAACTTCTTTGACAACCATGACTTTATTGTCTGAAGAAAATGTACATCGTTTCCTATTATTAATATGTCATCAACATATAATATAAGGAAAATAATAGCACTCCCACTAGCCTTCTTATATACACAAGGCTCATTAGCATTTGATACAAAACCAATTTCTTGGATTGTCTCATCAAACCTAATATTCCAACTCATTGGTGCTTGCTTAAGTCCATAAATGGAACTTCATAATTTGGATACCATCGAGCCATCTTGGGACGTAAAACCTTCAAGTTGTATCATGTATACATCCTGATCAAGGTTCCGTTAAGGAATATTTTTTTCACATACATCTACCAAATCTCTTAATCTTTATGAGCAATGATGGTAAGGAGTATTCTTATAGAATATAACATAGCTACTGGTGAAAATGTTTCATCATAGTCAATGCCTTCCTTTTGACTGTAACCTTTTACAAATAGCCTTGCTTTATAGGTAATCACATCACCATCCATGTCAGTTTTCTTCTTGAAAACCCACTTACATTCTATGGGCTTAATCCCACTTGGAGCATCAACCAAGTTCTAGACTTGATTTTTGTACATGGAGTCCATCTGTAACTTCATGGCTGTAAACAATTTGTTAGACTCTGAGCCTTCCATTGCCTCCCTGTAATTATTGGGTTCATCATCTTCCATAAGGAAGATATCCTTATCATTAGTGATGAAATAACCGTATCGCTCAGGAATGATTGAAGCTCGACCAGATCTACGCAATATCGATGCTATAATAGGTTGTTCCATGCTTACACTTTGTTGTGTAACAGGTGTAGGAACAATCAATCAATTGTCTCCTTAGGGTAACCTACAAACAGACACCTATCAGACTTAACACCCAACTTATCTTAACTTGTCCCATTTACAAAAGCAGGACATCCCCAAACTCTCAGGTGAGAAAGAGCCGGTTTCTTACCATACCATATTTCGTATGGTATTTGATCAACTGATTTTGAGGGTACTCTATTTATAATATAAACTACACTCTCAAGTTCATAACCCAAAAGGATTTGTTGAGTTTTTCTTGGCTCATCATGGATCGAACCATATCGAGTAGGGTGCGATTTCTCCTTTCCGACAATCCATTGTGTTGGGGTGTATAAGGAGGTGTCCATTGGGATAAAATACCATTATCCCTTAGATAATCCTGAAACTCTTAGCTTGAGTATTCACCGCCTTGATCAGATCGAAGGGTCTTGATACTTTTCCCAAGTTGCTTCTGTACTTTGGTTCTGAACTCTTTGAATTTCTCAAAACTTTTAGACTTGTGCCTCATTAGGTACAAATAACCATATCATGAGTAATCGTTAATAAAGGTTATGGAGTACACAAAACCTTCATGTCTCTTAACACTCATTGGACCTCATATAATGGAATGTATTATTTTCAAAGTACTTGTGGCATGTTGACCATTTCCTTAGAAAGGTTTCTTAGTCATCTTACCCTTTAAACAAGGTTCACACGCCCCATAGGATTCCCATTCTATTGGGACTAAATCACCTCATTTGTGTAACTTAGTTACCCGAGTCTCATTTATATGGCCTAGACGACAATGCCATCAACACATGTTCATATTTATAATTTCATTTTAAGTTTCTAGAACATAAATGCCATCAACACATATTCCATAAGCATAAAGAACATAATCATGTCAAATTTGACAATTAGTATTAGAAAAAAAATCTCAAATCCATTTATTGGTAAACGTGCAATAAAAATAAGATTCTTAGTGACAGTAGGAATATATAAGTAATTTTTCAAAACTAAAACAAGGCCACTATGAAAATGAAGGTTATATATCCCTATAACTATTGCAGCAACCCATTCTCCATTTCTAACTCTTAGGTTGCAAGCCTCCTACTACTCTACAACCCCTGCACAGAAGTACATATATGAGTACCACAACAAGTATCCAATACCTATGTAGACTCATAAGGAACTATCGAGAAACTCTCTATTATGAACATACATGAAGTAGATGCCTCACTTGACTTCCTCTTCACTTGTTCAAAAATCAGAGCTTTGCAATCATGTTTCTAGTGTCCGGGCCTTTCGCATAAGAAACATATCCCTTTGGGATTCTCCTTTTCAGTGATCACATTTTTTGACCTTCCTGTTGATAGGTCTAAAACCTTACCTTTTATGCAAGTCTTACTTACTAAGGTACTTGTTCCTCTAGCCTTCAGACCATCTTCAAAACTTCTAAGTTTCTTAATAAACTCCGAAATCTTACTATTCTTTCTTGACATAAGTTAATCTTTCACGAAGGGTGAATATTTATCCGATAGACTCTCCATCATAGTCTATATGTCATTCTTAGAATTTCTTTCAATTACTATCTAAGTCATTTTCTTCGAATACTCAAAGTATTCAATGCAATGCTCAGTGGCCAAGATCCCATCATTTCTCCTATAGGTATAGAAAAACTTAATATTTCATTCCACTCAATTTTCATGCCCTCATGAATTCCTCTAAGATGGATAAGCATGGATCTTGGATCAATACCATCATGCTGATTCTTTAGCTTCAAAGTCATGGTTTCGAGCATCACAAGTGACACCACAAAAGCATCATTCTTATGCTTAAAATATGCCTCTTTCTGTTAGATAGAAGCCTCATCATCATGATTATCCAAAACATAATCCATTTTGCTCCTCTCGAGCTCCTTTCTAAGAGCTTTGAACCAATCGTCAAAATTGATCCCTATCAATTTATTATCAAGTATCGGACAAAGATTTATGTTAGGATTCATTATTCAGCCTAGATATAAGATAGAAATTGTTCAGACATTATTATATGTACATGCATTTCATATAAGGTCTTTAATTAAACACATATCTCCTAGTAATTTATCGATATTCAAATAGCCCTTCTATTGAATTCGGGAAACCCGGTCTAACCAATTTTCATTAGTAGGTAGCATCCATAGCCCATCCATTATGACCCCCGCTATAGCAGGCCAAGCCATAACAAATAACCATGGTTGGAACCCATCAATTTGCATTCCATGCAATTGCTATTCCATTTGAGTTATCTTTCTTGAGACGTGCGTACCTAATTGTATGACTCCTAAAATATATCTCCAATTTTGCATTAGCTCTACTAACATGGACAACTAACCCATTTTGGTTAAGTCATTAGCCCCATCTAATCTCATGACCAAACAAATGTTAAGGGAAAGCATATTGTACATGTCCTTACGTTTGTTAATAAGGTTCGTATCATGACTTTTGAAGGGAAGATAATTTACTGCCTTAATATTGTTGTAGGGATTTTATTGGTGTAGCTTGTCTCACCCAAGTCTAGTATTATACGATGGATATGATTATGATAATAATATTTCTAGGCTATTTGGAATTATTTATGTAAGGAAACATGCTCAAGAGTGGTACATCATAATCATTCCATTATGCTAAAACTCCACATAGCATGCAAAACAAACAATGCAGAATCCAATTCCCATAATAGAAATCAAATAAGTCATAAAAGTCTCTTGGGTACTCTTGAACCTAATGCTGATGGAGATTTCCAGGTAGAAGAGTTCCCCTTAAAGTAAATGAGTAGCCAAGTTAAATCTTTGCTAAAATAACCATGGACACTTCAATTCGTTGTACCACAGACAATTATGGTTCAAAGATTTTGTTTTTTTAATCAAGTGAAGCACTAGATGAATGTCAATTTAAAGCATTTACATGTGTGGTAAAACATTGTTAATTTATATGATAATCACCTAGAATAAATTTGAGCAAAATCTTAATCTAGTTATCACATCATTTTCTATAATAGGAATTAAAACCTAAGTCATACATAGCATACTTTTAATCAATTCATAAAAAATATCATTTCAACATATTATCGTCAATAATGCATAGCATAAGGCAGGCTCTGATACCACTGATTGTTAATTAAGGTAGTAATTGAACATGCGAACTTGCACGGTGGAATTTCAAAACTTAAAATTAACAGTAAAGGAACTCCTAAGTATGCCATGATTGAAATAATCTAAGTTGAAAGATCCATAGATGCTCCTAGGTTTATAAAATTTAATAAAAGAAACCTAGCATCTAAGTTAAGAGCATTACCAGTTGATGCGTGCCTTTCCCTTTGGTGCGCAGATCCCTTAGAACAATTGGATAGCATTCCGTTAGCACTAGCCTCTAAAAAAGGATAACCTCTATGATTGATCCATACAGATCCTAACCGAACCAAAACCTCTCGTAGACAAAGAACTTGTTGGTTAACAGTAGTTGCTAGATCACTCGAAGACCAACCCAAAAATATAACTTAGAAGTCTCTTTCAAAAATATGAATAAGTCTTCAAAATAATTCTTACGAAAGTGGAGAAAATCATGGAGGATCTTGCAAAAGCTCACAAAGAAAGATGTCAAATCTCATAAGGAAAGGCTAAGCTGAAGTAAGTAAAGGAGGAGGGGGTGGACCATTATTTAGAGTGGGTGGGGAGCAAAAAGCTCCCTAGAAAAATCAATGTGGCTATGGAATATTCCCATCCCACACGCTAGTTACCTCGCCAAGCTCCAACTCCGCGCTAGTCAACCTGGCACAAGGCAAGCCCTAATTGGCTTTCCTTGTCCCACAAGCTAGGCTTGTGGGCTATCCTACAAGCTAGGCTTGTAGGTCGTAGCTGGTGGGCCTATTCTGCAAGCCCATGCAAAGCACTGTCCAACAGTGCTTGCGGGCCTGCAGCCCACCAGCATGCGCTGATCTTGTGTTAGCGCATGCTAGAGGCCCAGTGAGAAAATTAGCGGCCCACGAGCTAATTTGCTCGTTGGGCAGCCGCGCGAGCTCCACCAGCGACTATCCATGTTCTTGGGACCCACTCGTAATGGAAAAAATTCCCATGCTCGCCCCTGTGTAATTTTTCCAAAACCCCTCTTTAAAACCTTTAATTATTATTTGGTCCAACCAATTAATAATTTATCCAAAGGTTTTGACTTTCTTAATATTCTCGGCGTAGACCTAGTCTATAAGTTCTATACTTAGTCTGGTAGAAACCCAAAGTGTGTGACTTCATAGGATTATAAAGTATAGAGCTAGTAGAGGTTAACCTAAACTTGGCTTCCCATCCGGGAACCTTTAGGCTCAATGTTCTATACCGATATGGAACTTGATAACTCTAGATAATCAAATGGGCTTTCAAGTAAAGGCATATGATCCCTTAATACTTAGAATTTCATGTGCATGTGACTTAATCTGGTTCTGCAATAGTAACCAATACAATACACTCCTTTCATCAGGTTAAGTACCATCCGATTTACTAAGCTTTGATTAAGTGTTAGCTAATGTAATATCCATAGCTATCCTAGAGTTAGACTTGTTCACAAAGAACACCACCCGCCATAATGTATCAAGATTGAACATAAACCCGTTATATTAATCTTATACTTTGATAAGAGGTTTATGAGTGTGTCACTTCAATAAGAGGCAATAAGGTACAACTCTCATTATATCACTATATCAGGATTGATGGATCCCATCTTGACTACTCGGCTTACCTACGAGTAATCATCATTATACCCATAATCACCCATATCATTCTAATCACCAGGGTATGAATAAGTGTGACCCAAAGTATAACAACTCCCACACATGGTAAAAGTATATGAGGTCTGAGGATACTTATACTACTACTGCAATAATACATGATACTAACACATGGACATAGTTATTTCTGAGTGTCTGTCTTATAGCGCTCTCAAATGTATTACTAGAATACATTCATCTATTAACTCTTTTAGACATGATGTATTTCCTAGAGGCAATTAGGGTGATATATCTTAATTAGTTATAATGTACAAACAGTTTCGTATATTAATAATAATAATAATAATAATGTCATCTTTGTTATTTATCAATGCTTTTATTTATTTATGTATCTTGCTGGTATCTTATATGTATAGTATTATATATATGCACATTGATAAGATAAAGTCCATGACTACTTCATACCATAAAAGTACGAGGACATAGTGGGAGCTATGTGGTGTGTGAACTGCACATACGTGTTACTATGAATAGTCTAAATATCCCTAGTCATAGTGTCATTGAGACTGGACATTAATGAAGCAGATAGACTACAATTTGTAAGCTTACTCCTTAGATTAGATCCAACCAGCTAATCTCACGAGTTGAAGGTGGTACCTTGAGTTAACACATGAATGTATTTGGGTAATACATTGGAGATCGCCTTAGGACAAACACTCCAAAATAACTATATCTATGTGTTGGTGTCATGTCTTATTGTAGCAGCAGTACAAGTATCCTTAGACGTAAGATACTGGTTACCTTATGTAGGAGTTGCTATAATTTGGGTTATACTTATTCATACCATGGTCATCAGGATGATATGGGTGATTAAGAGTATAGTGATGATCACATGTTGGTAAGCCGAGTAGTCAAGATGGGATCCATCACTCCTGATATAGTGATATAATGGGAGATGTACCTTAAGGCCTCTTGTTGAAGAGAAACACTCATAAACCTCTGATCAGAGTATAAGATTGATAGAACGGGTATCTAGTCAATCTTGATACATTACAGTGAATGGTGTTCTTCTTGAACAAGTCTAATTCCAGGATAGCTACGACTATTACATGAGCTGACACTTAATCCGAGGTCAATAAACTGGATGGTACTTAACCTGATTGAAGGAGTGTATTGTATTGGTTACTACTGAAGAACTGGATCAAGTCATTGGCACGTGACATTCCGAGTATCGGGGGATCATATGCCTTTACTAGAAAGCCCATTTGATCATATAGAGTTATCGAGTTCCATATCAATCTAGAACACTAAGCCTAAAGTTTCCGGATGGGAAGCCAAGTTTAGGTTAACCTCTAGCGGCTCTATACTTCGGGATCCTATGAGGTCACACACTTTGGGTCTTTATTAGACTAAGTAAAGAACCTATAGACTGGGTCTATGCTAAGAATATTTTTTTGTTGAATTCATTGGAAGAATTATTAATTGGTTGGACAAAATTAATAATTAAATGGATTATAGGAGAAAATTGGGAAAATTGCATAGAGCGGAGCAAGGGAGTTTTTCCCATTGCGAGTGGCCCCAAACGAACATGGGTTGTTCGGAGCGGGGCCAACATGGCTGCCCCGCGAGTGTGCGCCCGCAAGCCCAGCTTGCGGGAAGGGCCCGCAAGCTAGGCTTGCAGCACCAAGCAAGCCCATTAGGGCTTGCCTTGTGGTAACGACACGTGTGTCCTAGGGATTCGCATGGCTGACCAAGTTTGTAGGATGGGATTTTTCCCTTCCACATCGGAAAAAGAGGGGAGTTTTTCACTCCCCACTTCATATAAATAGCCTTCCCTTTCTCTCTGAGTTTGACATCTTTTCTTCATGAGATTTTGCGAGATCCTCCACGAGTTTCTCCAAGCAACAAAGAATTCTTTAGAAGGCTCTTTCTATTTTGAAGTGAGCCTTCTTAGTTAATATTTTTGGGTTGGTCTTTGAGCGGTATAGGAGCTGCTGTATACCAACGAGTTCTACTTCAACAGAGGTTTTGGTCGGTGAAGATCCATATGGATAAATCGTAGAGGCTTTCCTAGTTTAGAGGCTAGTGCCAACGAAATCCTGATGAATTGTTTTAAGGGAACACCACATCCAAAAGTGGGAGAAGCACGCATCAACTAGTAATGTTCTAAACTTAACTGCTAGGTTTCTTTTATAAGTTTTATAGCCCTATTGGCATCTATGAATGTTTTAACTTAGATTATATCAATCATGGCATGCTTAGGAGATCTTTTAGGTTAATTTAAGTTTTGAAATTCCGCCTTGCAACGTTACATGTTCAATTACTGTCTTGATTAACCAGCAAACTCAAGGTACCATTTGGCCTGTGAGATCTGCTGCTTGGATCTAATCCAAGGAGTAAGCCTCTAAATGCTAGTCTGTTCGCTTCATTAATGTTCAATCTTAATGAAACTATGACTAGGGATATTTAGATTATTCATATTAACACATGTGCATTTCTCACACTACATAGCTCCCACTATGTCCACTCACTTTTATGCTATGACGTTGTCATGGACTTTGTCTTATCAATGCGCATATATATATATATATATATGTATATATATATACTATACATATATGGTACCAGCGAGATACATAAATAAATAAAAGAATTGATAAATAACAAGGATGCCTTTAATAATAATAATAATAATAATAATAATAATAATAATAATAATATGAAACCATTTGTACATTATAAATAATAAAGATATATCACCCTAATTATCTTCAGGACATACATAATGTCTAACACTTATAAGTAGTAAGTAGACCTCCATCTTTTTATATGAATAGTGCACCAGGTTTTCATCAATAACTTTTAATGCTCAAGGAGGTTCAAATATGAAAGTTGAAAATTGTGGATTAATGTATTATTCTTTCTGTTGAGGCATATCCACCTCCCTCGATGACTTTGATTTAAAAGGATCTTCAATAAAGGACTTTGTGAGGAAAGGTTGTGTTGTTGAATCGCTTGGAGGTCTCCATGAAGACTGCTTATCATCAAGGTCTTGTAAGCAATCTATTTTTGCTTTACAATCAAACTCAACAAGCGCTTCCTCATCTTTGAAGATCTCTTGATCGTGCTCTTAGAAGAACTTCCCCTACTCTTCAAGAATTTCAAGTTGCCTTATGCATCCTTGAAATGGAATCCTTGGTTGATAAGTAGGTATGTCTCACTTTGTTGGAACCATTTCTTCTACTGAAGACTTCCTTAATTCTAAAGATAATGCAATCTCAAGTTCCCTATAGTTAAGAAAAAGATTTCCATGGTGTTGAGCATCAAAGTTCAGGTTGCTTAGTCAAGATCTCAGATATTCCACCTGCATTATAAACATCATTTATAAAAGTATTGTAGAATAATAAACAACCTTACCATTTTCTTTGCATTCCTCCATGGATTTTGTTATAATGTTGCTTGGAAATACCTTCTCGTTCATAACCAAAGTGGTTAATTGCTCAACTTTGTTCTTCAAGCTCTTGATTGATTCTTGTATATGTTTAACAAACTCCATCATCATATCTTCCAAGTAAGGTCTTGTTGATTCTGGGGAAATCGGCTGGAAGGAATATTGAGGTTGTTGAAATGGTTAAAGATTTCGTTGGAATTCAACCTGAGATTGTTGAGGTTTATGGATATCAATTTGAGATATGTGGGAAATACGCTGAGGTATTTAAAGATGGGACTGAAGTTCTTGGGATGGCGTTGAAATTGTTGGATAAGAAAAGAATGTTGTTAGAATGATAGTTGAGGTTGCCTTGAAAAATTCTTTTCTTTCTTTGTCAACTCCTCATTCACCTTTAAAAGTTGTTAGACAACCTTATATTCTATAGTTTTCAATCTCTTCTCTGAATGCCATTTGTAAGTTGTGTTCACTACTTTCTCAATGAGGGCAAAGATCTCTTCGGCTTAAAGATCTTCTAGGTCACCATTGGCAAGGGGTTCTAGTTGAAATTTATGCTTATCGGTTATCCCATTATAGAAGATTTGTATTTGCATCTACATTGGTGAACCATGATTTGGAACCCTTCTTAGTAACTCTTTAAATCTCTCCCAAGCTTGTTGGAAGGACTCGTCATTAGATTGTGAAAACCTAGAGGTCTCATTTCTGAGTTGAACAACTTTGGATTGTGGAAAATATTTCATCAAGAAGGTCTCAGGCATCCGATTCCATATTGTGATTGAACCTGGTTGGAGTGATTTAAACCAAGATCTTGCTTTATCCTACAATGAGAAAGGAAACAACTTTAACCTAACCACATCACAAGATATACCATGAGTTAATATAAAAAGATTTATAATTTCAAGAAAATTATAAAGATGGTCATTTGGGTTTTCATCTAACAATCCTTTAAATTGAACATTTCTTGTACCATTCTAATCATGGAGGGTTTAATTTTCACAAGATCATCCCCCTCTTCTGGTATCACGATGTAAGACATGTGTTATAATGTGGATGGTCTTTTATACTCCTTGAGTTTCTTCCTTGGCTAAAGATCTTCGTAATCTTCCATCAGGAAGACCTTTGCCTGCTAATCTCGCTTTGCTCCTTGCTCACAAGCTTACAGAAAAGATCTTCCAGCCTTTTACCATTTTCAACAGGTTCTCAGGAACAAAACAACTACACAAGCTAAACAAAAAGGTCAAAAGCACCAATCTAAAGTTAAATAATCAAACTCTTTAATGCTGCTCCCCCGTAATGGCATCAAAAACTTGATGCTTCCTAAATGTACTACCTAGCAAGTACACTAGGGTTAATTGTAGTGTGGTAAGCACAGGATCGTATTCTACAAGGAGTAAGTTAAACAGTTTGAAGGTTTCCCTGGTAAACGGGCTGAAGGTCTCTGTTTCCTGTAATTTTTGGTGAAATGGCTAAATTAACAAGAACTTGTAATAAGATGTAGAAAAGTAAATATTATGGTTTAACAACAATATAAAGGCAACCTACCCATAGACATTCGAAGGCTTCCTCCCAAGTATATGCATACAAACTTACTTAAGAATATAGATCCAAGGTCTCTTAACTTTAAGTCCCTAAGTTGCCTTCTAAGCTAACTTAGTTTCTTGCTAAACCTAACTTGATTCGCCTTTTAGTCCTTGAGAAGATAAACATTGCAGCTTTATGTTCAGTTAAGCATTCATAATTATGAAACCCAAGGCACACAAGTAATCATCTTTCGATATCATGTAGCGTGTGTGTGTGTGTGTGTGTGTGTGTGAAGGTCTTCTATAGTAATTAGGTCACCTTTCAATCCTTACTAATACTACTAGGAATGAACTAGATCTTTGGTTCAAGATTATCAATTAATCATTCAATCACACAATCAACAAAGCATTTAAATAAAGTAAAACAAACACTGCTCAAATGATCTCCTCACATTACCTTCTAGGAAGGTCTTGCTTGCTGACAAATTTTATAATGAAGAAAACTAATTAAAGATGTATTGATGGAGAATATGTACAAGATGGAGAGAAATGGCGTCCAAAGGAGCTGCTTCACAAATGGAGAAGAAGTACATTTATGTGCTCCCCAATCCTAAAGAGAGAAAATAATAAACTAATATTATATCCTATAAAAATCAATATATTTTACTTAATAATATACTATTTCCACTTCAACAAAATCCTTCTAGAAATGGCACAAATGGTAAATATCAAAAAGTTAATTCCCACTTTTTCACTCCCTAATGTCTACTACACGTCACATCACAATCTCCCACTTGCTTTGCTCTTGAGTACTCTCTTTTGTAGCTAGCTTTTTCCCACCAATTACAGCTTTCGTTAGGAGGCAACAAAAGGTCTTCCTCCACATGATAGAGACCTTGTTAAAAATAGATTTTTCCTACACAATTCAATTGCAATAAAGCTTAAACTAATATTATAAAATTCCACTTATCAACTTGCCATGGGTGATACATGTAGTTCTTATATATGATTAATGTGCTAGTCTTTATGAGACTACATTAATAATAAGAACTTGGATTGGAAGATTGAGGCATTAAGATTACCCTCTAGCCAAATAGCCTACCCTTTCAATAACACTTTTAATTGTAAAGCCTTTTATTTCGTACACCACATTACAAACCCAAATCCTTCACTTTGATTTCTCTAAAACACGCTAAGATCTTTCAGTAGAAATTTCTATCAATCCAAGCAGTCGGTACATGGTCATAGATAAGATCATGTCATCACATAGAAAAGAGAGCAACCAAAGGAAGGAACAAGAGCTTCAAGATAGAAGTCTACTCAATAAGCACATTCTTCACAAATATAATTGTAAATGTTTGTAATCTTTGTTTTCATTTTATCCTCATAAAAACATAAAAAAAGAAGAAAAGAAAAAAAAAAGAAAAATAGAGAAGAATAATAATTTTTCATTATTTATATAAAGTAGTAGTAGTTCTTACAATAGGATAAATTGAGACTGTCATAAACAATGCATGAAAAGCTTATGAGATATTCAATTAAGAGGTCTCCTCAATGCAAGAACATAAGAAATTCTCTCTGCAAGATCTTCTCATCTCAAGGAAGACTCCTGCATATCAACTCACTCTCTGTTGCAAGATCTTCTCACATAAAAATATCCTCCATATCCTACCTTTAACCCTAACTTGACATTACAATCCTCAAAGGCCTTAGAACAATGGAAGACCTCTTATCATTGTGGTGGAAACTTGATTGATTGGGAAGCATATGGTTTTTGTAATTTGATTTTGCTGAATAATGGAATATTTTTTTAAAACAACCTAAACACTGAGTGAGAGTGTATAATGTAAGGCTTCCTAATATTTACTTCTTGATTGATGTAAGAAGTTTAAGCTTTCTTAAGTTGTGTGCTTTTCATGGTTATAAAGTATCAATTCGATAAAAGTCTCCTAGTCATATTGTTGATTTCTGAACTTACACTTGAAAAATGAATTTCTAGCTTATTCTTCATTACTTGTGTGGAGCTTTAGCAATTATTAGTCGCTTAGTTTATTATTTGATTTCTTGAGGAAAAGAAAATATTCAAGTGTGGCGGTATTTGATAGGTGGAAAATAGTAGTGTAAAATCATGACTTGATGTGCTTAATTGTTATATAAAATATCATTTTTTATCACATTTTGGTACATTTTTAGGTTTCTGCCGAAATTAGGAAGACCTTCCCAACAAACTATGCAAAATGGGAAAATATGAAGAAAAGCTAAGGGAAAGAAGTGTAGCTGATGTCAACTACTTAATTAGTCCTAAATGGACGTGCATTAAAAGAGAAACACAAAATTCTACCTAATTTGGAACTCGTTATCTAGTGGATTGATTTGTATCTTATGCCAACAAGGAAAAGAAGGGAAAGAATCCTAATTGATTAGGAAGTCTTAAAAACTGACTTGTGTACGTCAAAGAGGAGAAAAAAATGGGATTTTTACTAGTTTTTTACTAGCTTTCCATTATGCTTAGTGGTCAAGTTTTAGTTAGATTTTCCTTTTTAATAATAAAATTAGTATATATCCCTAAGATAATACTAAATAAGAGTTGTTATCTCTTAATTAGGAGTTTGACATTATTTAGGATGGTTTTTACTTTACTTATTCAATTTTTACTTTCTCTTCAAGTAATCGGTGGTTATTTATACCTTGATTTACCGATAACGAAGGGAGATCGAAGACCTAAGGTTTGAAATTTGTTTTTTATTTTCTCTGATAAAACTCATGTTTTATTATTTTCTTTTAACGGAGATTCAAGTTTTCTCAATTATGAGTGAGTAGTTCTATTACAAGCCGAGACTACAATAAGGCAGGCATTGTGAAGGTCTTCTCTAGTGCTCATTATGTAAATTTTGTTTTTATCTTTTGATAGATTGTTTATTTGAATAATTAATTTCTATTAAGTTTTGTCCAGACTCATAAATGTTGTAATGATAAGTACCTAGGGGAGATTCATTATAGTTAGAATCATAAATACACACACATACACACACACATTACAAGGGATTGTGTATGTTACCAAGGTTTTAATTTTGATTAAATTCTTAACTAAACCTAATGGAGCTATTGGTCTACGTTAGCCTTAATAGTCATGCAAAGGGGATGAATGAAGATTAACTTTTTCCTTTTAGATTTTAAAATTGATTGCAAAGTTGTTTTTATAAGTGTGTTGAGTGAATGAAGCTGAGTGCCAATTTGGTCTAAAAACTATAAGCTAATTAGGTTGAGCTGACTTAGTTTACCTTTAAGTTGTGCTGAGTAATCTTACTCAGCTCAAAATAGTTTTTGAAGTAGATAAAGAAAATAAAGAAATGATGTACCCGATCACAAACATTATTAAGGTAATAAAAGATAATTAAGGATAGAGAAGACTTGAGACTTTAACCTAGTTCGAACCCTAGCCTACCTCTAGTACTTGAATTCCTTTTTGAGCTTTAATTCACTAGTGTATCTTTCCTTTAATAGGTGGAGAAGCCTTTACAGTGGGTAAATCGATTACAGAAAGTACCTTCATTTCTAACTATCGCTCAATACTTAGTTTCGGTACCCTTCCCAAACTGACTCACTCAGATATTTGATAAAGATAAAGAATAAAGGATTTAACTTATAAAAATGTTGAATCCTTTACGATGTAATATCTTGCTAAGGTTCTAAGCCTATCTAATTTTTCTCTAATAAACATTATAAGAAATGGTTGTTTGCTTTTAACTTGCTTGAAATGGAATTTCAAATGCTAGAATTGCTTTAGTAGAGATTCATCTCTAGGAAATTCAAGGTGATTTACCAAGTTGTAACGTCTACTCCAGGCTCTATTTATAGATGTGGAAGGCTCAAAGTAACCGTGATAAACTTCTCATCTTGACTTGATCTTCAAAATCTCTTCTCTTCACTACTTTCAAATCCGCTTATTTGAAATAGATTTTAAGATGTTTAGAGACAACAATTTTGAATGTTGAGGTGCCAGATTAATCCATTAATGTTCAACTCATCAATAACTCAAATATCATCTAGAAAATTCATTTGAGAGAGGCGCGCGAGATGCAAACGTGGAGATTTATAGTTGGCTACTTTACTGACGTTGCAGAGTTACACGGAGACACTAAAAAATGGTGCGTGTCAAAAGATACCTTTTTCACTTGGGTGTTAGTGAGGTATCTCCAACATTCTATACTGACACCTTTTGACTATGAGGACCACATGAATATCTATTTTGATTTCAACACTTTTTACCTGAAAAGCATCAAAGTTTTAATTTGTCTTCATAGATTCGGTTAAAAGCATAGTGTCATAATCTAAGTATCACAGGTTTACTCAATTTTTCACTAAGTAAAAGCTACTCAGCTTAGCAGAGTTATATCACATAAACTATGAAGTACATAGCAACTCAACTTTTGTTTCTCTAAGCCATATTTTAATTAAGTTTCACCAAAACTAAGTTGTTTTCCTAAAAAAACTCAAGTTGAACTTGCCTAACTAAGAGTCTACTTAGTACCTAATTAATTTCACTATCCTAAGTAATTTCTTATTTCCAAAACTCTAAATGCTATGAAGTACTATTAACTGAGGTTCAACAATCCCCCCCATTTTAGAACAAAGAACAAACTTGATAGTAGAAGATATTAATTAAATAAATAGTTTATGGATATAGGATTATTTGATAGATGATGTAAGAGTCCCCCATGCTGAGTGAACTCCTAAAACATCATAGACTTCCCCATGCTGAGTGGATTTCCTTTAGTCAGCATCAGCTCCCCCATACTTAGAGAATTTTTTCTTTATCTTAGGACTTGTCTTACTCGTCTTCTCCTTTCAAGTTTGTCTTGGTTGGTTCTTGAAATAACATAATATATGCAAGAATAGCACAAATAAACTAATAAGTTAAGAAGTTCTTAACTTGGAGAAAATCTTGTAATATTTTCATTACATAAACTCAGTAAATACATAAGTAGTATCCTATACTAAGTTTTACAACTAAGCACTATTATAAGAGATTTCTAGTCTAAGACTATCTACACAGCTTGGGGTCGCTTCGTCCTTTGATGTTCTGAGAAGAAGATGAGCCTCCACCTTTAGGAGAAACTCTAGAACATTGTTGCTCCTGTGGGATTGGTCACTATGGCCTTGAATGGATATTTGATCTTTGGTTCTCAATAGCTTTATGAGTATCTTCAACTACTTTCTCCCCCTTTCTTTGCTCCATCACAAGTTGGTTGAGATAGACATTAAAGGCATCAATAGCATGTTGAAAACCCTCCTGCTTTCCAATAAAAGCCGGTGAAATCTCATTCTCAAGCTACTCCTTGCCTTGCGCTGATAGAACCTTTTGCTTATTGAATTCTTGTAGCAATAGATGGTGAAACCTTGTGAGATGAGAAATTTGATCAGAGCGTTAGCATGCGAATTGTTGAAAGCATTGTAATAGACCTCTAAAATCTACTATTGATAATGCGATCTTCCACTTTACTTCAATTTTAATGACATTAGGGCACATGAGAATAATAATTTTGGCTATATAATCTATTTCATTTGCTTCATGCTCTCCGATTTCTACCAATTGCTAAAGTTTGACTTGAAGCTCATTGATTTTGTCTATCAGGGCATTCAACTTCTTATGTACAGTGAGACCATTATCTAGTTTTACTATTAGCTCTAGGAAAAGCTTACCCATGACAGTGATCAATACCTTTTGAGATTTCTTTACCGCATCCTCTTTATTGGTCTTGATAGTAGCGCAAGCTGAGTTTAGTTTATAATCTAGCACATCCAAGTTGAGCATCGATATTTCCACCTTTTTGATAACATCATCTACCTTCTTATCGTAGGCTATTATCAACCTTAGACATCTTCTCCATTCCATTGCACATGCTGTGAGATAAGTTTTTATTCACATCTAGCTATTTGAGAATCTCTTTGAGGAGCTTATCTATGTTGTTCTTTATCTTGGCTTGCTCTTCCCAAAAGTTTGTAACTACGTAGTGTGTGCTGCTATAACATCAGTGAGACTACTAAACTATTGCAAAGTAGTATCAATAGTATTCTTCACTTTACCTACCGGTGCTTTTGCAATGACATTTGAAGTTGGAATAGATGACACAACCACTTTGAGTTAAGTTGTAGAGTCTGTTAACCCGGTTACAATCAAAGCCATCTTGTCTAATAAGCTCTTAGCACTCTCCTTAGCCATATGGTTTCTGATAGCAAACAAATTCCCTTAAATCTTCTCAAAATTTTCATAGTAGATTGAATCAGAGGGGATGTTGGAATGCACATCAAATTCTAGAATCTGGGCCATCTTCTTCCAGAACTAGTTTGTGAATTCTTGAGCTAGTAGCACTTGGCTAACTACCTTGTCCAACTTAGTGCCAGTTTTGAGAGCAGGGAATTTAGAATTTTCCAACTCTCTAATCCGGCTAAGATGGATGAATCTGCCAAATCCACTTAGGTTGGCTTGCTGGTAGAAGGTGTTTCTTCATTAGCTATAAAATTTTCCTTAGCATCACTTGCATTCGATGTTCCCTCATGAGAGTAGTTCTTAGTATGAGGGACTTCCCCAATCATAGGGATTGAGGGGGTTGAGGATGGTTGTGAAGAAAATGTAGGTATAAAAGAAGTGGATGGTGGAATTTTAGTGGTTTGTACAATTGGAGGCGAAGAAGTATAAGCAGGGATAGATTTTTGAGATGAAGGAATGATGTCGATATGAATTTGTGGAGGTGGTGAAGAAGGGTTGGTCTTTTCTTGGGAATGGCTAGGAAAGAAGTAATGTTGGGATGTACAATGGAATTTATAGCAGAAGGATGTATAGGGGAATAAGTAGATTTAGGATTTACAATAGAAGTTGGGGTACATTTTACAAAAGGAATTTGGGAAAGAGATTTAGACACTTAAGTTGGCTATATGATCCAATGATGGATCAGCCCTAGGTAACTCAGCCTGAGTTTCTGGTAACTCAGTTTGCTGAATGAGAATGGGGGAATGGACGTTCTCCTTAGGAAGATCAAATTCATCCTGGTTGATCATCTCCACATCATCATCATCATCTTCATCATTGATTACTTACAGTGATCTCTTCAGCCAGATAGAGGCCATTTTTTCTTCTAGACTCCTTATAATTTTGTCATGGCCTTCTCCACTTGCTCAATAGTGCTTGGACTTATTGTGTCTTATAATCTTTGGCTTTGTTTGCTCCCTGTTGAGAAGCTTCTTTCATGGCATCATTAAATTTCCTCTTACAATCCCTTAACCCTTGCGCTAGCTCAGCCACAACTATGTTTTGTACTTTGGCTACGAATTTTGGAGTAGGAGGACGTAGAGAGGATTTGGCTGCATCGGCTTCTTTTTCTTCTAACTTTAACTTGGCCACAGCTTCCCTCTGAGACCTAGTCTTGAACTTCAACTTATTCTTAGGCTGTGCTTGGGCAAGCACAACTGTTGACTTTGATTTTGCTAAGCTAGATCTCTTCCTTTGAGTCGCCACCTTTATTATTGGGATTACTGGTTTTATTGATTGAAGGAGTTGAGCTGTTAAGGGTAGCTTATCAACTGTTCCTTCATTAGATGCCTCTAGCTCATCCATATGAGAATCTTCATCCTCCTTGGGAACATCTACTAGGAAAATTGATGCTTCCACCTTGGCCTTCTTCAATCTAATATCATTAGCTTTGGTATACCCAGAGTGCAATTGAGAGAACTTCAACTTACTGAAGTGGTTGAAGTCAAAAGTCCTCTAAACTGCAGTAGTTGATCTCCCCTTTCTAACACTTTGACACATCTATCCTCATAGCTTTTACAATAGTAGCAATAAGATAACAATAATGGTATATAGTGGTTACCTTAGTGAGGTGGTGCAAAATCAATATGGGCCAATTCAACTGCTCCCCTTCCACCATATGATAGACAATGAACCGCTCGAACTTGGTGTAGTTGGAAAGAGATCCAGTTTTGGACAACAAAACTCTTACCAAGAGCTCATGGCATGCTCTTGCCCTCCATGTCAGCCCGGAAGCATTGATTTCTCCTCAGCCATAATTTGCTGAAAGTTCCCAATCTACTGGTACAACCACCACTTCTTCATCACCATTCCTTCTTAGTATAATACCTTTCAAAGGCATGCACAAGATGATAGCTATTAGCCTTGCTGAGATGAGGTAGGATGTCGGATTACTTTCAATCATCAAGATGTCAAGAAATCCATCGATTATGTAGAGGTTGGAATAAAAGCTCTTCATAACCTCCTTGATCGCTGGTCCATCAAGAAGTATAAAATTTATGAGATTTTGTTGCTTGACCACCTGTTGCATAGTCTTATTCTTGAGGATTTCATCATAGTCAACTTCAAACATAGGGCTGTCAATGCTTATAAACATATTTTGCTATGATTTTTCCTTGAGGAAATACTGAATTCCTTCTTGATTTTGTTGAAAAGACATCATTTGTAGAGAATTTGAGAGAAAAAGATTTGGGGTTCTTTAGAAAATAAACGCTTGAGAATTAGAATACTAGTGCTATTCTCTCTCCAGCATTATCTCTCTTATATAAGCGATTTCCCTGCAACATAGCACGTAGCCTCTCCACGAGCAAAGATCAAGATTAACAGTGAGATGGAATAAGCAATTAACCACCTTAGTTAAATGACATAGTTTAAGCCTTGAATATTACAATTCAAAAAACCTTTCAATTTATTTGCTTTTTTAGTTTTAACTGGAAAACTAAACTAACAGAGTTAAAACTCAAAATAGACAGATTTAAATACGTGTCACCTTATTCAGCTCAGCTCAGCTCAGCCTTTGATCTTGCTTTTGACACTTAGTCATTTTTCTGTGATTTAATCAAATTGGGTTTGCCATTCCAATTAGCTCTTTGAGTGTATTGAATTGCTCCTTTGCTAATGGCTTGGTGAAAATATCAGCTAGCTGCTCCTCCGAGGGAACATACTCCAATTTAACATATGATCCAAGCACATGATCCCTTATGAAGTAATGTCTTATGTTGACATGCTTCATCTTACCATGTTGAACTAGATTTTTGGTTCACTCTTGTTATCACACACAACTTCGAGGCATTTAGAATTTATACCATAATCCTCCAGTTGCTACTTAATCCATAACAGTTGTGCTACACAACTTCCTACTGCCATGTACTCATCTTCTACAGTACTCAATACAATAGAATTTTACTTCTTATTATACCAAGAGACAAGACATTTTCCAAAGGAAATGGCATCCTCCAATGGTGTTTTTCTTATCGAGCTTGTCCATTCCACAGTCTGCATCTTTGTAACCTCTTAGAGTGAAATCTAAGCTATTTGGATACCATAGACCTGCATCAATAAAACCTTGCAAATACCGAAGAATTTTCTTAATAGTTGCTAAGTGAGATTCTCTGGGGTTAACTTGATAATGTGCGCAATAACATACATAGTATTGAATATCTAGCTACTAGTAGTTGAGTAAAGGAGAGAACCAATAATACCTTTGTAGAACTTATTGTCTACAACCTTACCAGCTTCATCCTTACTTAAGATTGTGTTAGTGACCATGGGAGTGAACATTAGCTTTGAATGCTCCATATCAAATTTCTTTAGGGCTTTTTTGGCATACTTAGCTTGGCTAATGAAGATTCCATCTTCACTTTGCTTGATTTGCAGTTCGAGGAAAATGTTGATCTCTCCCATCATTGACATTTTAAATTCGCTCTTCATTTGCTTGCTGAACTCCTTGAATAGCTTTTCATCAATTACTCCAAATATGATATCATCCACATATATTTGGACTATCAACACATCTTTTTTTCAATGCTTGATGAACATATTTGTATCTACTTTGCTTCTTTCATAGCCTTTACTGAGTAGGAAGTTGGTCAGCCTCTCATACCAAGCACAAGGTGCTTTCTTCAATCCATATAGAGCTTTCTTTAGTTTGTAAACATGCTCTAGATTTTTCGCATCTTCAAAGCCTGGGGGCTGGTGCACATAAACTTCCCGTTGAATGAAGTATTTAATAATGCATTCTTGATATCCATTTGAAACAGTTTGAAATTCATATAGGATGCAAAAGCATAGAGAATCTTAATTGGTTCAAAATGAGCTACAGGTGCATAGGTTTCATCTAGCCGATTCCTTCTTGTTGGCTGTAGCATTGAGTAACAAGCCTGACCTTGTTTCTGACAACAACACCATCATCATCCTTGAAAACCCATTTAGTGCCAATGATTGATTTTCCTTTGGGCTTGGGAATTAGATCCCAAACATCATTGTGGTTGAATTGATTTAATTCTTCTTGCATCGTAATCATCTAGTAGTCATCTTCTTCCACATCTTCAATCTTCTTGGGTTCAACCAATGAGATGAAAGCTGGATGGCTCATCATCTTACTGAGCTGACCTTGCATCATCACTAGATTATGAACGTCACCAAGAATGCACTCAATTGGGTTATTGCGATGAGTTCTAATCTCCCTTGGAAGACTCGAATCTACAACAAGAGTCTCTGCACTAGGTTGTTGAGGATGAGCTTGATCTTCCTCTTCATTGAAGTTGATAGAAAGATATTCATTAGCCTGAACTTCCATAGTTTTCAACTCTTGTATTGGGTTGGGTAGCACAAACAGTGGTATGCTGAGTTGATTATCTTCTTGGATTACTCCTTCATCTTCATCAGATGGACGTCTACCTGTATTGTTAGTTTAATTGAAATCTACATACATAGAATCCTCTAAAAGACCAGTTCTCTGGGTAACTATTCTATATCCCTACTGTTAGTTGAGTAACCCAAAAAGATACCTTCATTAGCCTTTGGATCAAACTTACCTAGCTACTCCTTGGTATTTAAATTAAAACACCTATAGCCAAAGGATCTGAGATGACCAATCTTAGGCTTGCGCCCTCACCAGAGCTCATAGGTTGTTTTCTCCAAAATTGGATGAATTAAAACCAGATTAAGGATATAAAAGGCAGTATTAACAGCTTCTCCCCAGAAGTACTTTGGTAGATTATTATTACTCAGGATGGACTGAGCCATCTCAACTATGGTTCTATTTTCCTTTCTACAACCCCATTTTGTTAAGGTGTATAAGGAGCATAAAAGTTGTGGTCAATTCAATGCGTTGAATATAATCCTTCGAAATGGAAGTTCTCGAATTCATATCCATGATCACTCTGGATTCTACATATTTTAATTTTTTTAGTTCATTCATTATTCAGTTACGAAGTTTGATAAAAGACTTAAAGGTTTCATCTTTGCTACTCAACAAGACTACCCATGTGAATCTCGTGAAGTCATCCACAACCACCCATGCTCATAGGTTGAACAGGGCCAAAAAGGTCTAAGTGTAGGAGCTCCAATGGTCTCTTAGTTACGACATTTTTAATTGATCCAAATGACTTTCTAGCTTGCTTACCAAGTTGACAAGCTGAGTAAAGCCTATATTTCTCAAAGCTGATATTGGGTAAACCCACAATTAGTTGCTTTTTGGCCAATGTGGATAAAATGTTCATATTTATATAATCCAATCTTCTACGCCAAAGCCATAAACTTTCCTCCTTAGATACGAGACAAACGTTAGTGGAGATAGGGGATAAATCAATCATATACACATTATTAATTCTAGGAGTAAAGAGAATATTAGAATCAGTCTTATAGTTAATAACTGAGCAACCTGCTAAGTCAAACATAACTTTCCTAGCATTGATACAAAGGTGAGCTATGGTAAGCAATTTGATCCTAAGTCCTTTGACCAGAGATACCTCTTCAATTGAATGAGAAATACCCACTGTGCCGCTTCCAACAAAGCTGACCCTCACATTTCTTTTGCACTCTAATGAGATGAACTGAGTTTCATCTCCTTGCATATGCCTTGAGCACCCTTTGTCTAAATACCACATTCTAGTGTCATCAATGGATCTCAGAATCACCCATAAAATAATTATGGTTTCTTAAGTACCCATACTTTTAAGCTAGATCCTCCTTTATTAGCAGTGCTTAAGTTACTCCAGTCGTACACATCGTAGTAACCATTTTTATACCCGCACAAGATAGCAACATGTCCAACCTTCCCACAAAAGCCATACGCCACTTTTGGTTTAGACTGGCTCACATTCTTATATGGAGAAAATTTCTTCCCCTTTTTAGAATTACGAGTTTGGTTACTTGGAGCTTGACTATTGGCTAGAGGAACTCATTCCTTCTTCAAAGTTGCTAGCTCAACAATCAACTCATTTAATTACTTAGTGAGCTTGCTGTTATAACCTTCATGGTACTCAGCTTTTTCTTGAAGAAAGCTGATATTAAGGGATAAGGAAGCAATAGTTTCTTCCTAATCCTCACTTCTCCTCACTAGCTCCTTGATGTTCTTGACTGACTTATTAGTCAGCTTCATAACATAAAAGAGTACTTAGGCGAACTCTTCAACTGACAAAGGGATTTTAGAATGTACCTTAGCTTGGGTGTTCTTCCCTTTGTTTCTCTCAACACTTGAGTCAACAACAAAATGATTGCCATTTGAGGCTGATGCTGAGCTCTCGCCATACTCTCCATCAATTGACATTAAGTAGAGGTTGGAAGAATCGGTTGATTCTTCATCAAATGATGAAGATTCTTCAGAATCGCTCCATGTGGTAGCAAGTACATCATTTTTTCGCTCAAATATCTTCTTGAATCTATCTTTCTTTGATTTTTGACAGGATGATTGGATATTACCTTTCTCTCCATAGCCAAAGCATTACATGTCTTTGTTGTGTTCCTTCTTTTTTCCTTCCTCAGCTCCTCGCTTGTGCTGAGTTGGCTTGTTTTTGCTAGAAAGCTTCTTCTTGTTGAATTTCTCATCCTTCTTCATGAAGCACTTGAATCTTCTAGTTAGAAGCGCCATCTACTCATCTACTAAATGAGTCAGCTTTCAGAACAATAGCTCTTCCCTCCTTCTCCTTGCATTTGTTCCTCTTAGAGTCATCATCATATTCCCTCAGGGACACTTCCTGAGTTAGTGAGGTGCCTATTAGCTCACCATAACTATAGGTTTTTAAATCATGAGCCTCCTTGATCATGCTCTTCTTTGCGTCCCTCTCCTTAGTGAGAACTCCAAGGATCTTCTTCACCATCTCTTCCTCGATGAAGTCCTTGCCTAGCCGCTTGAGTTCATTAATGATGTTAAGGAACCTGGTATTTATGGATTGAATACCCTCATTAGCATCAATATGGAAAAACTCATATTCTTGGAGCATAAGATTGATCTTTGACTCTACTATTTCAGTCCCCTCATAAGTGACTTACCACTTCCTCCATATCTCTTGTGCTTTGTCGGACCACTATTAAGTTCAGAAAAATCTAGCTCATAACGTAAGTAATTGATGGTTGCTACATTCTCCATAAAGAGCCTTAGGTCTTAGGTCAGTATCATCATAGTCTTCTAGGTTAACTATAACACGTTACCCATTCCTAATAATTGTAGGAATCTTGGGTCATAACTCAATAGCTATCCATGTTTGCATGCTTTGTGGTTGTATGAAATTTTTCATTATATTATTCCAAAATGCGTAATGTTGGCCATCAAAGAGTGGAGGCTTGGAAATAGACATTCCTTCTTTCAGGAGTGTAGTTTATCCGTGATCGAAACGTATGAGGGATTATTAAAAGCCATCAGATCTTTAACTCTAGCTGATGAGTTTATAAGCTAAGCACTTGCTCTAAGACCACTTGTTGGTCAGTGTTAGCCTTAATAATCATGTAGTGGGGGTGATAGCAAATTAACTTGTTATTTTTATATTTTAAAATTGATTGCCAAGTTATTTTTAGATGCGTGCTGAGTGAAATGAAGCTGAGTGCACTTTTGGTTTAAAAATTGCAAACTACTCATCTTGAGTTGACTTAGTTTACCTTCTAGCTATGTTGAGTAATCTTACTCAGCTGAGAATGGTTTTGAAGTAGTTAAAGAAAATAAAGAAATGATGGATAATCGTAAACACTATTAAGGCAATAAAAGATAATTAAGGATAGAGAAGACTTGAGACTTTAACCTAGTTCGACCCCTAGCCTACCTCCAGTCCTTAGATTCCTTTCCGAGCTTTAATTCACTAGTGTTTCTTTTCTTTAATAGGTGGAGAAGACTTTACAGTGGGTAGATTAATTACAGAAAGTACTTTCATTTCTAACTATCGCTCAATACTTAGTTTGGGTACCTTTCCCAAACTAACTCACTCAGATATTTGATAAAGATTAAGAGCAAAGGATTAACTAATAAAAATGTTGAATCCTTGACAATGTAATAACTTAGCCAAGAATCTAAACCTATTTGATTTTTCTCTAATAAATAGATTAAGAAATGGTTGTTTGCTTTTGACTTGCGTGAAACGAAAAATTATGAACACTAGGATTGCTTTAGCAGAGATTCAACTCTAGGAAATTCAAGATGATTCACCAAGTTGTAACATCCGCTCCTGGCTCTATTTAGAGATGTGGAAGGATCGAAGTAGCCGTTTCAAACTTCTTATCTTGACTTGATCTTCAAAATCTCTTCTCTTTATAGCTTTCAAATTTGCTTATTTGAAATAGATTTCAGGATGTTTAGAAACAAAAATTTCAAACGTTGAGGTGCAAGATTAATCTGTTATTCTTTAACTCGTCAATAACTCAAATATCTTTAAGCAAATCCATTTGAGAGAGGTGAGCGAGATGCAACATGGACATTTGCAGTTGGTTGCTTTGCTGAAGTTGCAGAGTTGCATGGAGACATTAAAAATGGTGCATGTCAAAAGATACCTTTTCGACTTGGACGTTAGTGAGGTATCTCCAACATTCCATGCTAACACCTTTTGGTTATGAGGACTAGATGAATATTTGTTTTGATTTCATCGCTTTTTACCTGAAAAGCATCAAAGGAATGTTCTATCTTCACAGAAACGGTTAAAAGCACAAGTGTCATAATATAAGTAAGTGTCTCAGGTTTACTCAAATTTTCACTAAGTAAAAGCTACTCAACTCAACTGAGTTATTTAGCATAAACTATGAAGTACACAATAACTCGGCTTTTCCTTTTTTAAACCATAACTTAATTAAGTTTCAGCAAAACTGAGTTGTTTTCCTCAAAACAAACTCAAGTTAAACTTGCCTAACTAAGAGTCTACTTAGTACCTAATTAATTTGACTATCCTAAGTAATTTATTATTTCCAAAACTCTAAGTATTGTGAAGTACTATTAACTTGGGTTCAACAGTAAGTTCACTAATTTAACAAAGTACCTAGGGGAGACTTAAAATAGTATCTTAGAAAGCAAGTTAAGCCAAGGGGTAAGCTTGTGGAAATCTGATTAAGATACCTTGGATTGTTGAGCATAATCATGTTTGTTTATGTCATTGAATGTAGAAGAACTATATACTGCTTGTAGGTAGGTGACGCTTGTGCTTTTTCTCATTACTTACAGATTACCTTTATTTATTTGCTTTTTAATTATTGTCATTTTAATTAACAACCAATAATATCTAAATTAATGAAGACCTTTTTAAACTAGTCTACGAGGGAAACCTTGAGCTAATCAAGATTGCTCCTTGTGGGATACGTCACTTACTCTTCCCACTCTACAACTTAACCCTAGTACACTTGTTAGGAATTAAAAAGAAGATTAATTTGCCAGCCTGAAACCAACCACTGTATATAACCTTTTTCCTTAGTTTGAGAATAAGGTAGGGATGGTTAGCTCGGGAATGAGCTCGAATTATGTGTTTCGCCACTTGAAGCGAGCGAGGGAAGAATAAGAGCAGCAAGTTATGATAATGGATACAGGAATACCCCTAAATTTTATCATAAAAGCTCTGGAAGATGAATCAAGTTCTGCAAGTGGCCTCTCTCCCCTAAGATTCCCCGAGCCATGTTTTAGTATGGCAAAAAAATCCTATTTATCAAGTGGAGGGATATCCTACATTCCACATCATCCATTTTGAGGCCTTTCTAAAGGTGTAAGTTTCTCCAACCAAGCTTTGGCCATGTTATTCCTATGCTCTTTGGGTGGAATGGCTTTTGAAGGGTTTATGACTTTGCCCGGTACTATGAGGTAGAATTGGGAGCATTGTCTTGGGAATTTCGCACCCAATTCATCTACAATGAGAAGTTAAGAGTTGTCTTGCATGAGTTGCGCAGTTGCAAGAAGAGGTACTGAGAAACCTTCAACGAATATTACTGAAGGTGGATGGCTATCAAAGTGTTGCTTCACTCGAGCTTTTGCTTTAAAATGGAAGTGGACTTATTTTATTGGAGGCTTTCTCCCAAGTTATCACCATCATTTGGAGTTAGATGAATTTGAGAGCTAGATTGAGGTCTTTGATAAAGATAAAAAGATAGAGCGCATGATCATGGTAAGGTGCACCGGGTTATTGTGATCGGGCCAGGCCTTCCTTTGAACTTCATTTTTAAAATGCTAATGCATTCCATTCCAAGGTTAACTCTGTGGCCAAAGAGCCAATGGTAGAAGATGATTTGTGTTCGCCAATTTTCTATTGATAAGTTTAATTATTTATTCACAAGATTCGGCTATATATCAATGGTGCCAAAAACTTATTCATGAAAAATATAGGTGTTGTCAGTACCTCTTATCAAATAGAAAAATGATGATAACTGCAAGTATATAGTTACGATGTAGTTTTAAAAGATATTGATCCCCCAGTGAAGGACTAGTTCTAAAGATAAAAAAAGGGAGATAAAATAAAGAAAATAAAATATAATGAAGTAAAGTTTTAGGAAAGAAGGGTTAGAATGAAAAATGAGTAAATATAGGTATGAAAGATTAAAGAATCTAAATATATAGATTTTCCCTACGAAATAAGTATAGCAAAGAAAAAATGCAAGTTCAACAAAGATGTTACGATTCACTAAACTAATCTAACAAATTCGATTCTAAATACTTAGATGTTAAATTATTCACCGCAGAGCAACACATGAAATGAATTTTCTAAATCTAGCACAAACGAATTAAGATAATTATATAAACCTGGACAACATCAATACTATGCTTAGTATCGGTCGCTCTCACATAGCCACATTTAGCAAGTTACCATTCCAAAAATGTTGGCTCACTAAATAGCGTTATATCACAGATCTAGTGATTATACACAATATTGTTAACCTCGAAATTACTCTTAAAATTAACTCCAACGCATATAACTTGATTAACATAAATGACTTAACACGAAATACGCATTATGACACATAGACATATCATAAACTTCAAAATAGAAAGTATAAGTAGAAAGCAAAGCAAAGTTGTAAGGTATTCAAGTGAAAGCTAAAGTTGATCAAACCGTATCCACTCTTTAATGGGAGTTGCCAATTCCCACAATTCCTGTGTTTGCTTTGAATTTGATCTCGGCCCATACAGAACCTCCACTAGGATGCTATTCTTTGCGAATATTGAACAAACGAATATTGAAGAATGAAAACTTTTATTGATAAGTGATTTGCAAGTACACTTATACAACAATCACTCGAGAATATAGAGAAATCTAGTGATCGAAACAAGGATTCGAATCACTTAAACATTTTCTCGCTAACACTTA
>CATIWQ010051025.1:0-18335 GCA_949673415.1 Euphorbia schlechtendalii | reverse complement strand
ATTCTACAAAGCCAAAATAGCTAGAACATCATATGTTAAATCTTTATTTTCAGAATTAATCTCATTTTGCCATTATTACTACAAGAATACAACAGAGAAAAATGAATAATTACCTTCATTTCCAGAAGAATAAAATTAATAAAAAAGCATAATAGAATTGTTTACTATAATGAAGAAAATAAAATAAACGAAACACAGAAGACTTAACCTAAACAGCGCAATAAAGTGTTTTATTATTCACATCAAATCTCATTATACAACAAAATCAAATCAAAGTTCTCTGTTCTCAATTAGCCGATGAAGAAAAATAACAAAAATAAGAATTAGATAGAAAGTAGTGTTACGCTTCAGACCTGATTAGAAAACTTTCCGGAAAATAAAGAGTAGCGCGAGAAACAACAAATACATAACAACATATCGAAATCTGATGAAGAAATCAAAAGGAGAAGAAAACACAGAAACAAATCGCGATTCAATGAGATTGCTATTCAGTAAGATCGCAATTTAGATGAGAATTTGATGATGAAATTGGAATGAGATGATAACAGAACAACCGATCGTGATTCGATGAGATTGAAATTCACTAAGATCTTGATTGGAAGAAGAAGAAGAAGAAGGAGAAGGAGAAGGAGAGAGAGCATAAAAAAAATTAAAGAACAAGAAGGAGGAGGAGGAGGAAGGTAAAAAGAAAAAGTCAAATTAAAAAATAGAGAAAAGTAATATTATTATTCTTATACGGTAAAAAGAAAAATATTATGAGAAAAGAAGACACTCACTTGTATTTCCCTTATTTCAAAAGAAAAGTAAATAAAATTATTTTTGATATTACTATACATTATAGCACGTATAGTATATGTTATAAATGATTTGAATTGGTCAGAAGTTATTATTATTATTATTATTATTATTATTATAATAATAATAATAATTAAAACCATTTTCACGTGTGTGTTTTTTTTAAAACTCCCGAAGTGTCAGTGTAACTCTCCGAAAGCTAAAAGTTTGAGATAGGAGAAAATTTCGGAGCATCGTCCCCAACTAGGTTGGTTCCCACACTTTTCTAAAAAACTCACACCTCTTTTCTATTAAATAAAATAGTTACAACTCTCAAGAAGAGAATAGTAACTTAATTACAAAGTACGAATCTCAGGTTTACAAATAAGTTCGTGGACGCTAAACAAACGCTATGCTTATTACAGTGAAAGATATACCAACAGAGATTAATACTCGATATTAAAATATCACCGGTGTCAAGCTTTCCTTCAAATATCCACTTGTTGCGTCGCTTCCAAATAGACCAATTGATGATAAACTAAAGGGAAATCCCAAAGTCGTAAGAATTTCCTAGCCGAAATAGTGATATCCAAATGTTGAAAAATCCCATGAGTGAGTTAGGGATCGGTAGAGGTAATTCTAACCATTTTAAAGCTCCCAACCAAATTCGAATACTCGACCGACATAGAAGGAATAAATGATCAATCGTCTCAACCTCTCTACAAAATGGACAAATGGACTTACTCTCCGTGATGCATTCTCTTGAGAAAAGGAAAGCATGAGTAGCTAATCTACCATGAAAGAATAACCAACCAAAAACTTTAATTTTCAGTAAGATACAAGTAGACCAAATCAAGGGAAAATCCACCATTGGAACTGTCCAAACTGATGTGCAGTGGAAAATGGCGTTAAAAGAGGCTGCCAAGTATTGTTTTGTTGTCCCAAAATCCCAAAAGAAGTTGTCGTTTTCCAACCCGAAGTGTGGCTGCTGCCTGGAAACAGTAGCAGATGGTAGATTTCCGTCAAACAGGCCCGAGATTAGCCATGCGAATCCAATACTAAAGTTGGTAGCAACGGTCACATTGAGAAAAGCGAAGATTACACTTCCAAAGGGGATGGTTAAGTGAGTTAGAAGCAAAGACAGCCATGCATCCAATTAGAGTAGAACATCAGTTATTGTTGCATAAGGAATAAAGATCCGGGAAGAGGTATTGTAATGGTTTATCCGCTGTCTAATTGTCATGCCAAAATGAAGTTGAAATTCCGTTACCAATTCCCACCCGACAATGTTTTTAGAATAAATCCCAATTAACTTCATTACGAACACAGCATGCAACAATCGATCTCCAAATATGTGACAAAGAGGAGCTGTCCGCATTAGCTAAATCCGTCCAAGATTCAACACCATGACACGCAACGTAGATGGAATACCAAAGAGAGTCCTAATTGGCCTTTCTAATTTTCCAAATCCATTTGAAAAGGAGGCTGGAATTTATTAAGGAGAAGTCCCTTAAATTTAATCCCCCAAGCCAATAGGGCAAATTGACAGTTGCCAACCTAATCTTGCATAACCCCATTAAATTCGGGTCACCTCGCCATAAAAAATTCATCGTTAGCTTAGATAAATAACCATTAATGGATGTGGCATCTTGTGTAATGACATAATGTAAATTGGAAGGGAAGATAATACTAATTTTAGTAGAACGAGGCGGCCAGCATAAGAGAGACAGCGCCCCTTCCAATTCGCAAGACATTTCTTGAATTTGCCCACTAAAGGATCCTAACATGCCAACGACAATCAGTTAATACAGAGAGGCGAGCCAAGATAATTGATTGGGAATTTTTCAATTCGACATCCCAGCAGCGTAGCCCCTAATTGGTGCAATTCATCGGAGTAGTGAATACCAAGTAGCCTACTCTTATGAAAGTTAATTAGCAGACCGGATATGAGCTCAAAACATTTAAGAATGCCAATGAGATTTCGAAGAGCATCTAAGTCCGATGGAAGGAAGCAAAGTGTATCATCAATGAACTAGAGGAGGGATATGTTGGTAATAGAAGCATCCTCCTCAATTCTCGGGAGAAGGCCCTCACTGATACTTGCATCTAACATCTTCTTTAACCCTTCAATCACTAAAACAAAGATGAATGGTGGGAGCGGGTCCCCCTGTTTAACCCCTCTACGAATCCGAATCAGATTGGAAGGAGAGCCATTGACAAGGATTGAAATCGATGATGATTTACGATAATTTGAAAGTCATGATATCTATTTCTTATTGAAGCACATTCTTACAAATACCACGTCAATGTAATCCTAGGAAGCACAGCCAAATGCTTTATGAAAATCCAATTTCAGAACCATACAAGAACGACGATGAGAGTGATACTTATTTATGATCTCCGACGCTAGGAATGAGCAGTCGTGAATGCTACGGCCTTTGATAAACACAAATTGACTGTAAAAAATTATGTCAAAAAGGATCAATTGGAGTCTCAATGCCAATAATTTTGCCACAGTTTTATAAATTCCATGGATGAGCGCAACTGGTCTGAAATTGCTAAGACACGCTGCTCCTACAACTTTCGGAACGAGAACCGTAAGTGAGGTCTTGATTGAGTCTAGAAGCCGAGATGAAGAGTGAAAACTGGAGAGAAGGCTCATAATTTAAGGTTGAAGGTCATCCAAAAAATGTATAAAAATGGAAATTAAATCCATCTGGCCCCGGAGATTTATTCTCCCCACAATCACAAATTGCATTCCAAACGTCCTCAACAGAAAATGGAGCTGTCAACAAAGCATTTTGGCTCTCTGAAACTCGTGAGAAATGCAGTCGACTAAGTGAGTAGGGGACCCTGTGTGTTGCCGAAAACAGGTTACCATAGTAAGCTTGAATGGATGAGGTGATGTCGCTACATCCGATAACATTGCACCATTAACTTCCAATTGTAAAATCTGGTTATTGCGGAAATGGGCTGACGCTAATCTGTGGAAAAAAGTGGTGTTATTATCACCCAATAGTGTCCATGCAACCATGGATTGTTGATGACTCATACTCAAGGTGATGACGAAGAAGGTTGAGAGTGTTCTTTTCCTCGGCTAGTTGCATTAACGGACAGTCAATATCACTCGAGGTGAGGTTTAACACAACTGATTCCTTATCCCTAATTCTTCTTTCAACTTGACCAAAGTTGTAAGCATGCCACGGACTAATTGTTTTTCTTAAAAGGTGGAGTTTATAAGCAATATCACTATTGTCATGATTCTTGCAAATATCAGCCCACTTATCCCTAAGAAATGGTAAAAAGCTAGGTACTTCCCATCATAAATTGAGAGAATGAAAAGGCTTCTACCCTTTACGAATGCACAATCTTAATTTGAATAAGATGGTGAGGTGATCCAATAGACAATTGTCAAGCGTCGAAATAGTTGTCGAAGGCCACAGATCTAAAAAATCGCACGATGCTAAAACAGAATCAATACGCGAGTGGGCAATGCTATTATGCCATGTGTAGTTTCGGCCATGGAGCGGGAGGTTTTGAACCTCAAAATCATGTACACATTCTTGGAAACAACCCATGCTTCCGACAGTGCTAAAACCTCGTTGAAGTCACCAGATATTAGTAAATTATTGTAATTATGAACAAAAGGTAGCAGCTCTAACCACATGGCGCTTCGATCATCGCTGTTTGTGGTATAATAAATAATGATTATGTGAAAAGAAGAATGAGGTAGCTCAATACGGAAGAGGACCCATCTATTTGTTGAGTGAATTTCGTGAGATCGGATGCTAGCCGAATTGCAGGATACCAAGATTCCACTTGAAAGTCCTTGTGATAGAACAATAAGAAAATCAAAATTGTTATGATCCCAAATAGATTTGACCACTTATTTCGAGACGGAACACACTTTAGTCTCAATAAGAGCTAAGAAATCCACATAATGTTTACACAAAATAGTTCGAAGAAACTCTTGCTTGGCCTTATTACTAAGGCCACCTCTACAATTCTAACAAATAAGATTAAATGACGTAGAAAAATATGAAAATCAAGAAATACTCCAAACCGCAGACATTATGAAGCGGAGACTGAGTCCATAACCTGCATGATTGCATCCTAGTGTCTCTCCTTGAATACACCCAATTTGGTTCCTCTATCAAAAGTCGTTGCATTATCCATAGCTGTTTTGGTATTTTTATCACGCGAAAGAAGGATGACCCTATTCATATTACTGATGTCTGGACTAGAGGAGGATGAATAGTTGGGCTGCGTTTCAGCAACCACCGCAATACTGCTACCCAACTGAATTTGTAGCTGTGACCGCGACTAGAGGGGACTCTCTGGACCAGCCAACATTGCTGATTTAGCTCCATCCCAGCGACTTGAAGGTGAGACAGGTACACTATTTGCATGGGCTAATGACGGGGTTGAGCAATCCTCACTTTCCGAATCAGATGCCGCGATACCATTAGCGTAGGGTGAGCACGCAACCTCTTGATAGAGCTTCACCAAAATCAGGTAAGAAGCATCACCTACCCTTAAGTTCAACTTCTGATCACAATAATCTAAGGGAACTGATATGAGAAAGGAGATTACATCCAATCTGTCGGGGCAGTCAAAATCAAAGTCGAAGTGGATTAGATTACCGAATAATCTCCCCAAATGCATTAGAATATCCTTCGTTATCATACTTGGCGGAATTCCTAAAAAGTCCACATAAACCACACATTCGTTCAGCTTGAAATCGTTCAAAAATAGTGCCACATTCGTAAACAAATCCTTGAGATATAGCCAATCGTACTCAATAAATGCCTTAAGAGCATTAATCGAATGAAAAGAAATAAGAACCTGCTCTTTGCCTAATGGTGCAATAAATTTCGTTGCAAAGTTACGTCCCCTAATGATATCAGACAGCCTGGGGATCAAAGATATGTCCTTAACCTTTGCGGTGCATGAAACAATGGTCCACTTTGCGGCTTCAAAACTCGTATCAACCACCACCTGAATAGATTGTTCCTTTGAATTGACCACCTTTACATAGGACCAACTGCCCTTGGTTGATTCGTAAAACTTGCAGCCGACTTTGGGTTTGCTTCTGGTCTGATTATGTTGCTGGCGAGGGGGAGTGGGTAAGGCTGAGTTCCGATCGAATTACTCTTTGAAAGCACGAAGACGAACAATGTCAATGGAGACAGAATTCAAATGATATAAGGCTTTGTGAAAAGGGATGGATCCATCGTTCGAAAAGAAACTAAAATTCAGGTTTCTAGCATTGTGTTTATGAGCTGTGTAAACGGAGCTATGAACGCCATATTTTGCAAATACACTACGTAGGGTTGAAGCATCGTGGGAGTTAGGGTAGTTTTTGAAGTAGATTTTTGTTTGAGTTGGGAGGAGATGGGAACTAGGATTAGGGCGGTGGTTAGGGTGGAGGTTGGCTGTGGGCTGGTCACCGGAGAGGGTTGGGAAAGCGGTGGGTGGCGGTTAGGGTTAGATCTGGGGATCGCCATTTTCCTATTCATTAATAATAAAAAAAAGCTTTCTTATTGCCTTTTTTCACGTTTGTGTTTTTAAATAGAGTTTGATGGCAAACGTATTTTCTAAATTAACTTTGACTCATTTCTTAAAAATAAATTTGCTGCAATTTTTACTATATACACATGGTTCATATATTTTGTGTTTGAGTGTGGAGTTTTGTTAATATATATTGTGCTCAATTCTTTCTTTGTATAGGGGATTAATTGTAATAGTTTTCAATGTTACAAAAAATATATTTTTTTATATTTTTATTTTTACCAAAGTTTTCTAGATATGATATTACATTACTCTATTCATGTCGTGATTTCAAATCGAAAGTAAAGACGTTGTTCAATCCTGGGAGGATACCAATTATTCTTTAAGAACAGTGCTTAGCACGACTCAACTTATCAGTGTTCAAGTTTCCTTAATTCCTTTTTATCTTTTATATTATAGTATTTCTATAATACTATTATTGATCGATTTGTTGTTTTGATTGTAGGAAAAATCAGGAAAACTTTACGAGATAAATAAGACAACAAGTTTGGCGCCTCCATATCAAAGGGAAGAAAATTCGGGATCGAAACATAAATTATTTTTTTGCCATTGTTTTTCCAACATTCTTAAAGGTGTCATGATAAAGTTTATTCATTGTATGACAGATTTTATGAGCGCAATGGCAATAGGAACGACAATTCTTGTTCTTGTCGATGGACGGTGATCCTAAAGTGAGAAGTAACACAAGTTCTACCATACATGAAAGAAGTTATCTTCATCAATGAAATATTTAAAAATGTGGGGGTATTGTTATAAGGTTCAAAAACCCTAGTTTGTATGTTCATAGTTTGAGTAGAACATATATATATTGTTGTATGTGTGTGTGTGTGTGCTAACACACACACACACACACACACACACACACACACACACACACACACACACACACACATATGTATGTATGTATATATGTATGTACATGTGTGTGTGTGTGTATGTATGTATGTATGTATGTATGTACATGTAGATATGTATATGTATATGTATATATATATTTATGTGTGTGTGTGTCATGTGCTAAATGCGATTTTTGAAATGAGAATCATAAGGATGAATGGTGTCTTTAGAACACTTTATTGAAAAAATTCTTTTAAAAGTTTGCGTATATCCCTTATGATTGCAATATTCAATTAAAGATAAATGACGATCATTGGTCAACCATGATAAAGCTATGATATTTATATAGTGGATATCCATTGTATTAAAATTTAAAAGGTGCAATGATGGTAGCTTAATTTTTTATTCAGATGAGACAAAATTTATTGTGAGTATTTTGATCGTTATATTCTTTTCATTTCGAGGAAAAGAAAATTTTTTAGTTTTTGTGGAACCACTACATGAGTTAGAAAATGGTTTTTCCTTCTAACACAAATTTTTGAATATATGTGATTGTCTCAAATATTGAAAAGTGTAGGGTTATATAAAAACATATATTCTTTACAGGAAAAGAATATTTCTCAATTTTATGTTCATAATATTAAAGCCATTATTTTTATAAGGTTTTGTTTTTAAGTTTTGTGTTATAATTTTTTTCTTTATTAGTTTGAGAGAATTTAATTTTATTGTTACAGGTGTATTTAATAATTAGATTTCTCTTTTAGAGAAAATGGGAAAAAGATTGGAATTTTATAAGAGAAAAATATGAAGTTTTTGTAAACTTGAAACTAGGGTTGTGAAAACTCTCTACATTAACGCATGAGATTGGTTGTGTTTATTATATACAAGTAGGGTTACATACAGTTACAATAACAACCCTAGTCTAGATAAATATAACTTATACAAAAATACTTTCCTATCATCCTCCTGCAAGTTGGGCGGGTGGAGCAAACACAGCCAACTTGTTAAGCAACGTTTAGAAGCGAGTGCGAGCTAAGGGCTTAGTGTGAACATCGGCCACTTGATCTTTCGTCAAGATATACTGAACAAATGAACCCTTAGAAGCAACTCGTTCTCGAACAAAATAGAAATCTAGTTCAAGATGTTTTGTGTGAGAATGAAAAATCGGGTTACTTGTCAAATACATAGCACTAAGATCGTCACACCATAATGTTGGTGCGGTCGACATGGGAAAGCCAATCTCACGAAGTAGCATATAGATCCAAGCTAGTTTGGACATTGTAGTAGCAAGGGCTCGATATTCCACCTCCGTCAAGGATCGGGAGACTGTGTGTTATTTCCTTGAAGCCCAAGAAATAATATTGCAGGCATGAAAAACCGCAAAACCCGTTGTTGAACGACGATCAAGAGGGTCACCCACCCAATCCGAATCAAAGAACCCAGAAATAAAAAGCCGCTGTTGCAGGCTGTAGTTGAGGCCGAAGTCCATTGTGCCACTTAGATAACGTAATATTCTCTTAAGGGCTGCTAATTCGCAAGACTTGGAGCATTCATCACTTGCACTATTTTATCAATGGAATAGGCAATATCTGGTCAAGTTATGGTTAGGTACTGCAGCCCACCTACTAAACTTTGAAAGTGTGTCACATCTTCGTACTTAGTATCATCACTGGATGCTGGGTCACATGGAGGGGCTGCTGGAGTATTAATGGCTTTGCAACTCGCTATATTTGATTTAGAGAGGAGATCACCAATGTATTTACATTGAGAAAGAAACAAGCACCCATTCTTGAAAGAAAACTCAATGTCCAAAACATACTTAACTTGTCCCAGATCTTTAATAGCAAAATTGGAGAAATTGTGTCAATACTTCCCAAGCCTTTAAATCATTTCCCATCACAAGGAGATCATTGACATATATGAGACAAAAAAAAGAGTGCTTTGGCCCTGACGAAGGAAATAAAGTAACACATCTATGCGAGAACTTTGAAATCCGAATTCAACAAATGCTTAAGTAAGCTTATGGTGCCACATTACCGTATAATGATTTCTTCAAGAGACATACAAAATATGCATACCTTTTATCAATTAAACCAATCGGTTGTCGCATAGAAACTGGGTGACCTAAATCCCCATGCAAAAAGGCATTTGAAACATCAAAATGAGATATGAACCATGACTAACTCATTGCTAAGGATAATAATAGCCAAATGGTAGTGGGCTTGATTACCGGACTAAACGTGTCATTGAAATCCATACAAGGGCGTTGATGGAAACCCTTTGCCATAAGATGTGCTTTATATCATTTCACCAATCCACACACTCTTAATTTGGTTTTGTAAACCCATTTGCATCCGATAATGTTAGATGCCTTACTAGGAGGAATAAGATCCCTTGTGCCATTCCGTAGCAAAGTAGAAAATTCATCGGCCATAATAACCTTCCAATGTGAATGTTTCGAAGCCTCGGTGTAACTAGTGGGGTCACACATAGTAATCTATGTGTTCAATGCCCGATGACCCAAGCGCTTAGCCTGAGCTCTAGTCATTCACGAGATAGGAGGAGGAATCACAGCTTGCATAGTATAAGGTGGTAATTTGCCATATTTTTCAAGGTCTACGACAAGAGAAAGTCTATGGGAAGAGGGTAAAGAAGGGTTCAAAGCTGTGTTTTGAGGAAGATGAGAGATAGTGAATGGTGAATTAACACGTGTGTGGGGCTGTTCTTGTGGAATCAAAGGAGTAGAGGATCATGGTGGAGAGGTAAGTGGTGGAGATTGTTCTAGTGAGGTACGTAGCGGTGTTTTATTTTGAGGCTGAGGTGGTTGATATGTTGAAGTGATGTTTGGGCTCGGGTTAAGGGGTATATTAGGTGGTAATTTGGCCGAACGGTGGCTAGTGGTCAGAATAGCGGTACTAAGATGACAATCCTTGATGAGGTTTCTTCATGTGAAGTAAGAGCATGGATAATGGACGGTGCCAACTCAGGATAAGGGAAAACCTATTGTGAGCAAGGGATTGTATATCAGCTCGAGCATTCGATTGTGACGGCTTTTCAGGATTTTTATCCTTGAATCACACAATTTTCGATTATTCAGAGATCTTCGAATGAGAGTGCTCCTTGTCACCAATTTATTTTAAGAACTTGGAAAATTAGACTTTAGTAAAGATTTTTTAAAAACTAATTAAAATAAAATAATAAAATAATAATGATAAATAAAAAATCAGGAGGAGCCCAACGAGGCTAGGCTCGCCAAGCTAGCTCGCTGGGATTTCCAGCGAGCTTGCTAGAAATCGTAACGAGGCCTCGCTGGGATTTCCAGTGAGCCCCGCTGAAAATTCCAGCGAGCCAGCTTTACCCTTATAAATACTGGGGTCTTTTTTCATTTTAGTTGGGGAATATTTTTTACAAAAAATATATTTTTTCTCTCGACTAGATGAAGAAATTTTTTTTAAAAAATATTTTTTTCTTGAGAAACAATTTCGACTTTTTAACAACCACTTTTATTCACTCTTCTTTTAAATCTTTTGATTATATTTGGTTCCAAAACACGTTTGGATTCTAAACTTTATTACTTTCAAATCAATTTTCTTTCATAATTTTCTCAGAAATCCTCAAATATTCTTGGACCTAAAATAGATTTAGAGTCCGAGTCTGAATATTTTTAGGATAAATAAACGTTTATTTTACACACAAAACCATAATTATAAAAAAGAACAAGGAATGCTCTCGGGAATTAAACGGATACGCTGAAGTGGATTCGCATCAAAAGTATAGCAAAGAAAACATGCAAAATCATCAAAGATATTACGTACACTAGATTAATTTAACAGATTCGGTTCTAAACACTCAGATATTCAATTATTCACCGTAGAGCAACACATGAAATGACTTTTCTAAATCTAGTGCAAACGAATTAAGATGATTATATAAACCTGGATGACAATATTACTATGCTTAGCACGGGTCGCTCTCACATAGCCATATTTAGCAAGTTAACATTCCAAAAATGTTGGTTCACTAAACAGCATTATAATCACAGATCCAGTGATCATACACAATCTCGTTAACCCCAAAACTACTCTTAAAATTAACTCAAAAGCATATAACTTGACTAATATAAAAAACTCAACACAAAGTACACATTATGACACATAGACATATCATAAATTTTGAAATAGAAAGTATATGTAGAAAACAAAGCAAAGTTGTAAGGTATGCAAGTGAAAGCTAAAGTTGATCAAACCGTATCCACTCTTTAATGGGAGTTGTCAATTCCCGCGATTCCTACGTCTACTTTGAATTCTTTGCGAATATCGAACCTCAGCTAGGATGCTATTCTTTGTGATGCTATTCTTTGTGAATATCGAACAAATGAATATTGAAGAACAAAAACTTTTATTGATAACTGATTTGCAATTACACTTATACAACAATCACTCGAATATGTAGAGAAATCTAGTGATCGAAATAGGGTTCGAATCACTTATACATTTTCTCGCTAACACTAACAAATATAGCGAAATCTAGATATTTTTATTCTTTTTCTATGCACATACATCTACCATGCCATGCACCACTTTATCCACCACTTGTTCCACGAAATTGGTGAGTGTGGAGCCCTATTTATAGAGTATGAAGGGTTACGTCTATCCAAACAAAGAGTTGTATCCATTGGCAAAAGATTGCATCACTTAATTGTGATTGGATGAGAAGCTTTATCCTTATCCACAATGGAAAGGCACCTTTTCATGATTGGTTGACTTCCAAAAGGTGTTTTTTCGTTTGGTAGTTGATGGCGGTTGATCATTCTTATCTAGCGGTTGATAGTTGATAAGATTTAACCAAAAAATTGTCAATGTCGCGACCGCGAAGTACATGTCACGACCGTGAATACTTGGTTGGTAACTTTCTGTTTTGAAGAATACTAAGCCACGACCGTGAATGGTTGTTGCGACTGTGAATTGTGTTTTGCTTCAGAATCCTTCTTGTAACTTTACCGATCTTTGACAGCTTCGATCCTAAGCCAAATCCTTAAGTTCCACACATCTTTTTGCACCTTTTTAACTCTTTTTGCATAGATTTCCAACTTTAATCATTTTACTTCCAAGATTTACCTAGTACTTGCATTTGCATAAAAAACAACTACATACCACGTGAAATATTTTATATGAAGTATAAAATGACTTAAACCATAATGTTTAATGATTAAAAATATCATGATTATAAGTGTAAATAGACACTTATTAGTTCTCGGATGGGAATCCAAGTTTAGGTTAATCTCTAGTGGCTCTATACTTTGGAATCCTATGAGGTCACGCACATTGGGCCTTCACTAGACCAAATAAAGAACTTATAGACATGGTCTATACCGAGAATAAAAGGGTAGTAAAGTTCATTTCGATGGACCTTTAAATGGTCAGACTAATTTACCATTTTGAAAGAGGGATTAGGGACAAATATGCCAATATGTGTAGCAAGGGATGTTTAAGTGTTGCAAGTGGGCCCCATGAACATGGGTTTTTTGTGGGAGGGGTGTGGCTTCTACGCAAACTCTGGTCGAGCTTATGGGTCACGAGCGTGGCTAGCACTACTAGGCAATGCTAGCGATGTTGATGGGCTGCAGGCCCGCAAGCTCTATTATAGTATTTACAGGGAGCTTGCAATGCAAGCCCACAAGCACTATTGTAGTGTTTAGTGGGCTGCAGGCCTACAAGCTCTGTTTGATATTTAATTTTCTAATAATAATTTTCAAATTCGACGTGATAATGTTCTTTATACTTGTGGAATATGTTGATGGCATTAATGTTTAAGATATTAAAATTGAAATTCTAAATATGAACATTGTTAAGAAATCAAAATTAGATAAAGACAAATCTTCATACTTATGGCATTATCATCTAGGCCATATAAATGAGACTCGCTTAACTAAGTCACACAAATGTTGTGACTTGGGCTCAATGGAAAGGGAATCCTATGGGGTGTGTGAACCTTGTTTAAAAGGTAAGATGACTAAGAAACCTGTCAAAGGAAAGGGTCAACGAGCCATAAGTACTTTAGAAAACATACATTCCAATGTATGTGAATGATCTAATTAGTGTTAAGGCACATGAAGGTTTTGTCTACTTCATAACCTTTATCGATGATTACTCACGATATGGTTATTAGTACCTAATGAGGTACAAGTCTATTTATCTTGAGAAATTCAAAGAATTTAGAACCAAAGTAGACAAATAGCTTGGGTAAAGTATCAAGACCCTTTTATCTGATCGAGGTGGTGAATACTTAAGCCAAGAGTTTCAGGATTATGTAAGGGATAATGGTATTTTATCCCAATGGACACCTCTTTATATATCCAACACAATGGAGTGTCGAAATGAAGAAATCGAACCCTACTTAATATGGTTCGATCCATGATGAGCCAAGCAGAACTTAGCAAATCCTTTTGGGGTTATGCACTTGAGAGCGTAGTCTATATTCTAAATAGAGTACCTTGGAAATCCGTTGATCAAACACCATACGAAATGTGGTATGGTAAGAAACTAGCTTTTTCTCACTTGAGAGTTTGGGGATGTCCTGCTTATGTAAAGATGACAAGATCATATAAGCTGGGTGCTAAGTCTTACAGGTGTCTGTTTGTAGGTTACCCTAAAGAGACTATGGGTTATACCTTTTATGGTCCTAAGTTACAAAAGCTTATTTCTAGGATTGCTCATTTCCTTAAGAAGGAACATATATGTGCAAAAGCTAGTGGGAGAAATCTTGATCTAGATGCTCAAGAGTGTCAGACAGACAATCAACTGATTTTTCCTACACTTATTACACAAAAAAGTGTAAGCATGGAACAACCTATTTTAACACCGACATTGTGTAGGTCACGTCAGGCTCCAATTGCTCTCAAGCAATACAATTATTTCATCATTGATGATAAGCATATCTTCCTTATAGAAGATGATGATCCCAAGACTTACAAGGAGGCAATGGAAGAAGCAGAGTCTGATAAATGGTTTATAGCCATGAAGTCAGAGATGGACTCCATTTACGAAAATCATGTTTGGAACTTGGTTGATGCTCCAAGCGGGATTAAGCCCATAGGATACAAGTGGGTATTCAAGAAGAAAAATGACTCAGATGGTAATGTAATTATTTATAATACAAGGCTAGTTGCAAAATGTTATAGTCAAAAGGAAGGTATTGACTATGATGAAACCTTTTCTCCAGTTGCCATGTTAAAGTCTATCAGTATACTCTGTGCCATAGATGTTCATAATGATTATGAAATCTGGTAGATGGATGTTAATACAGTGTTCCTTACTGGAACTTGGAAAGGGATGTGTATATGATACAACTTGATGGTATTGCATCCTAGGATGGCTCAATGTTATTCAATTTGCATAGCTCCATCTAAGGACTTAAATAAGTATCAAGGAGTTAGAATATTAGGTTTGATGAGATAATTCGAGAAATTAGTTTTTCTTCAAATGCTAATGAGCCCTGTGTATATAAGAAGGCTAGTGGGAGTGCGATCATTTTCCTTATATTATATGTCGATGAAATATTAGTGATAGAAAACGATGTTCCTTTTGTTCAAATAGAAAAGTCATTGTTATCAAACAAGTTCTCCATGAAAGACCTTGGACTATCAGCTTTTATACTAGGTATAACAATCTACCGTGATAGATCCAGGAGTCTCCTAGGTCTTTTACAAAGTATGTACATCGATAAGGTTTTGCCTAGATTTAAACTTGAGCAGTCAAGAAAGGGTTATCTCCCAATGTCTCACTAGATTAATCTTTCTAAATTTGAATGTTCAAGAACACAAGAGGAGAGACTACAGATGAATGGAATACCCAAAGCTTCAACGATAGGATCCATCATGTATGCTATGGTATTCACTCGGCCTGACATCTCATATGTGTTGAGCGTCATGAGCGTATTTCAATCTGATCCAAGTGAGAAGCACTAGATGGCCATTAAAACTATGCTCAATTACTTACGAAGGAATAAGGATATGTTTTTGGTTTATGGAGGAAGTGATATCTTTGTGAAGCGATACATTGACGTGAGCTTTCAATCAGACAAAGATGATTACAAGTCCTAGTTAGGATATGTGTCTATGTTAAATGGAGAGGTAGTTATTTGAAAAACTTTCAAACATGATACGACTGCCGATTCAACCACTAAATCTGAGTATATAGATGCTTGAGAAGCAACTAAGCAAGCTATCTTGTTTAAGGGTTTTATTAGTGATCTCGGTGTGGTGTTCAGCATTGTAGATTAAATAGTGGTCTATTACTATAACAATGAGGCCATTCCTTAAGCAAAGGAACCATGCTCTGGTTAGAGAAACTGACACATACCCAGAAAGTAAAATCTCATTTAGGAGATAGTAGCAAGAAAAGATATAACCTTACTATACATCCCTATGGATTATAATCTAGCGGATGGGATAACGAAGCAATTAACTCAAGTTAAGCATGACAATCATGTTAATGAGTATAGCATGAAGCACATGGCAAATTGGCTCTAGTACAAGTGGGAGATAGTTAGACATTATGTATGCTCTAGAGATAATGAGGGTGTTATATCTTTACTAGTTATAATGTACAAATTGTTTTTTTTATCAGTGTTATCAATAATAAAAGCATCATTGTTTTTTATCATGCCAGTTAATCAAGATAGTAACTGAACATGCAAACGTTGCAAAGTGGAATTTCAAATCATAAAATTAACCTAAAGATATCAAAAGCATGTCATGATTGATATAGTTTAAGTTAAAAGATTCCATAGACGCTTATAGGTTTATGAAACTTATAAAAGAAACCTAGCATCTAAGTTTAGAACATTACCAGTTGATGCACACTTTCTCTTCCTCTAGTTGCAGTGTTTCCTTAGAGCAATTTGACAGAACTTCGTTAACACGAGCCTCCAAACTAGGATAGCCTCTACGATTGATCCATACAAATCTTCACCGGCTAAAACCTCATTGAGGTAGAACCTGTTAGAAGACGGCAGTTGCTAGACCGCTTAAAGACCTACCATTGTTTGGAGAAACTCATGAAGGATCTGGCACAATAAACGAAGAAAAAGATGTCGAACTCAGAGAGAAAGGCAAGCTGAAGTGTATGGAATAATGAGAGAGGGGAGGCCTATATATAGGGAAAAGGGAAAGTGTTTGACTCTCCATCAAACACAAAGTGGGATGGGAATATTCCCATCCCACTTAATAGGTTAGCTACGCCGGTCACTTGGACCTACGGGCTAACGCGCGAATCCCCTTCACAAGGCAAGCCCATGCTTGCGGGCTTGCCCCATGCACTGCACCAATGGCCTTGCGAAGTAAGCCTGCTAGCGTATGTGGACTTACCCCGCGCGTTAGCGACCCACGAGCTTTTAAGCTCACAAGGTAACCTTGCAGACCCACTCTGAACATCTCGAGTTCGTTTATGGCCCACTCGCAACTGGAAAAATTTCCTTGCTCCGCTCCATGCTATTTTTTCCTATTTTCTCTTTATTTTCTTTAATTATTAATTTAGTCCAACCAATTAACAAATCTTCTAACGAATTCAACAAATAGATATTCTCAGCTTAGACCCAGTTGATAAGTGTGTAATTACACTTATTATCACATTAATTTTATGCATTAAACACTATATTTTTAGTCATTTTTATACTTCATATAAAAGATTTCACATGTTATGTAGTTGTTTTTTATGCAAATGTAGATACTATGTAAATCTTGGGAGTGAAATGATAAAAGGTGGAATTCTATGAAAAAAGAGTGAAAAAGGTGCAAAAAGATGCGCGGAACTTAAAGATTTGGCTTAGGATTGAAGCTATCAAAGGTCGATGAAGTCACAAGGAGAATTATGAAGAAAAAATGGAATTCACGGTCACGACAACCATTCATGGTCGCGACCTATTCTTCAGAACAGAATTCTGCCAACCAAAGATTTACGATCGTGACATGTATATCATGGTCGCGACTTAGACGGTTTTCTAGTTTTATCTTCTTAACTACCAACAGCCAGATAAGCATGATCAATAGCCATCAACTACTAATGAAAAGACACTTATCAAAAGTCAACCAATTATGAAAAGGTGCCTATCCATTGTGGATTAGATTGACGCTTCTCAACCAATTATAATGAAGTGATGTAATCTTTCACCAATGGACACGACTCTTCGTATGGATAGATGCAAACCTTCGAACTCTATAAATAGGGTTCCAAACCTTACAATTTCGTGCATCACAGTGCAGTGATATAGGGGGAAAATATTAGAGTGCTTGAGAGACATATAGTGTGTGTATAGATAGAGAATTCGCTATATTCGTAAGTGTTAGCGAGAAAATGTTTAAGTGATTCGAATTCTTGTTTCGATCACTAGATTTCTCCATATTGTCAAGCGATTGTTGTATAAGTGTACTAGCAAATCACTTATCAATAAAAGTTTTTGTTCTTTAATATTCGTTTGTTCAATATTCGCAAAGAATAGCATCCTAGCGGAGGTTCTGTACGAGCCGAGACCGAATTCAAAGCAAACGTAGGAATTGCGGGAATTGACGACTCCCATTAAAGAGTGTATACAATTTGATCAACTTTAGCTTTCACTTGCATACCTTACAACTTTGCTTTGCTTTCTGCTTATACTTTCTATTCCAAAGTTTATGATATGTCTATGTGTCATAATGCATATTTCGTGTTAAGTCTTTTATGTTAATCAAGTTATATGCGTTGGAGTTAATTTTAAGAGTAGTTTCGGGGTTAACAATATCATGTATAATCACTGGATCTGTGATATAAAGCTTAGTGAGCCAACATTTTTGGAATGGTAACTTGATATATGTGGCTATGTGAGAGTGACCCTTACTAAGCATAGTATTGACATTGTCCAGGTTTATATAATCATCTTAATTCGTTTGCGCTAGGTTTAGAAAAGTCATTTCATGCGTTGCTCTGTGGCGAATAATTGAACATTTAAGTATTTAGAACCGAGTTTGTTTGATTAGTTTAGTGAATCGTAACATCTTTGTTGAACTTGCATGCTTTCTCTACTATCCTTATTTCGTAGGGAAAATCTATATATTTAGATTCTCTAATCTTTCATACCTATATTTACTCATTCTTCATTCTAACCCTCCTACCCAAAAT
>CATIWQ010051003.1:0-12134 GCA_949673415.1 Euphorbia schlechtendalii | reverse complement strand
TATATATATATATATATATATATATATATATATATATATATATATATATATATATATATATATATATATATATATATATATATATATATATAAATGCGCTTATGGAATACAATGAAATAAATTGCAAGTTACCTCTATAGGAGCCAATCGATTCTTCTGAAATTTACTTTTCTTGTAAGCTATAACCATACAGCCCCATCTATATGGAGCAGCCCAAATCTCACCATTTGGATCTATGTTCCCTTCACTATTCCTGCGTAGATATACCTGGGATATGTTTAGTAAAGAATCAAGGGAGTCCCTGAGAAGGGCTAAACAACAAACGTCTTCATCATTTTTGGTGTTAAGAAAATAAACTCTAGAAATATCCTACAGCAAAATTAGGATGTCCAGATTAAAATCAACGCTTAAAAGTGTAAAGAATTCTATGAATACTTCAAAAGGAGATGTAGTGTTGTGTGTAAATGGAACCCGGAGCAATTGAATGAGTTAAGGAAAGTACTAGAAAGCATAGTAGTCTAAGGCGCGCCTAGGCTCTCGGGCGAGGCCTTGCACCTTGAGTGCGCCTTGACTATTATGCTAGAAAAAAGTGTGCAGTCCTATAGGTACGACATGCACCTCAGGTGATGAGGAGAGGGGATACTATGGTTAACTCAAACCTAGTCATTTCCTCTAAATAAATTTGTGATACTAAAACTGCAGTACATATGCAACTAACATGTCCATTTAACCATTTTTTGTGTCAGATTTTGACAACTTTGCAAATAGGATGTGATTCCACTAGTCGAATTCAACAGGTGAATCGACTATGTTAACAAAAGACATTGATGGAAATAAAACATCAACAAATAAGCAGAACATCAAAGCATTTTATAATCAAATAAATCAATAATAGATATTTCAATGTGTAAGATAAACTAAAAGTAGAAACTTCAAAAGCTGCTGTAATTTTACCTTCCATTTGTCACTCAAGCCTTTGAACCAATCCTGGTCTTCTACCCCTCTTATGGGCTCAACGATAGCTTTTTTTATGGCATAATTAAGCCAGGAGTCACCAATGCTAACAAGATCAGCAGCAATAACAGATGAAGGACCGACTTTTTGTTTATTAAATGACATTGACATGTCGGAAAAGATACTGTCAATACTTTCAAGGAACTTTGTGTGTAGCTTTACTCTTCTTCCTTGAGATTCCATGAAATCCTACATGTTAAAAGAGATTATGTCATAATCAGCATGTTGCAAAAGATCCTTCCTAACATATTGCAAATGGAAAAATACGTAAAAAATCCTAGCAGTAGTTAATAAGTTGCCACCATATTTTGAACACATTATTCTACAATCAAAACATACAACATGTAAGAAACTGCCGGGTCATGAATAAAAAATTAAGTGAAGACTAGCAGTTTTAAAAGCAATCATTGTGGTTTGAATTAAAGAGGTCCAGAAACTAAAAGATAGAGAAATACATTGTCAAAAAGGAAGAATAAATGTACAAAGCATAAAAAAACGTCAGAAAAGTTTTGAAGTATAAAAGTTGCCTACCTTGACCCATGAAGGAGGTGTAGAACCACGCAGAGAAACAATCCTAAGAGGAACAGATAAAGCATATGTTTTCGATTTCCAAGTTTCAAATGCAGCATTCAACCTCTCATCCTCAAAACTTCCCATGTACTCAGAATTGATGTCAACATCATCACCATCTACATTTTCATTTCTCTGCAAATCATCACTTCATGCACTTTCGCACCCAAAATCTCAGCATATCAAATAATTGAATAAATCATAAAACATGGAGGAACTTTCCTTCCTCGTTTAAAGTAAAAATTCATCAAAAAATCAAAGATCCGATATATATGAATACCAGCTCCACTCTAGTTCAAGGTCTATAGAAAATTTCTGAAAAGGAAACTGTAAAAGCGTTTCTACTGAATTACATTACCTTGAGTGACGGTAATTCCCGGCGACTTAGCTGCGACACCATGATGCAAGGAAGTGGATGCTGATGCCCGCAAAACACCAAAGCTTATGCCGAGTAAAACTATAGCGGAGGTAGCAGCTACTCGAATATAAGGAAGAGGTTGCTGGGACTGAGAAGAAGCTGGTTTCGTTGACGAACGAATCAAGAGACAGTGGCGGGCGGGGAATTTGAATCGAGAAATCAAGAATCTGTAATTGGAGGGGAAGCGGAGGAAGGGAGGAGATGGTGAAGAGATGGAAATTGGTAAATGGGGAGGAGAAACGCAGCAGTGAGACATAGAGTGTATATAAGACATATACACGGCTTTAGCGGAGGATGGCAGTCGCCGTGAAAATTTGGGCGGAGTCTAAAACCAATCTCCGCCACAGAGTGTGGTACTGCTTCGGAATATTCCCGGCTGAATATAAGCGATCTGAACAAAACAGCCTATTTACTGCAAAAATATTGAAAACCAAATTTGACTACAATGGATAGAGGTCGTTGAACAAATGGCTATATTATTATTGTAGGCTGCTCATGCCTCATTTATTAATTACATTTTTTCCATAAAAAATAGACGAGCATAAGGTTAAAAATCAAGTTATTTAAATAAATAAACAAAACATATACATAAACGAAATTTAAACTTCTCTAAAATGTAACCGAATTGAATTAGTTTTTTTTATTAGTGAATCTAATTTCTTTATCAATTCAAATTATCGGTTATCACCAACTATTCATGAAGATACATTAAAAAAGAAAATTAAATGAATTCTTTGCAAATGAGAATTGAGCTTTAATATAACAACCCGAGTCTGATAAGTTATTGCGTCGGTACAAGAATAAAAATGGAGCATAATGTAGATAAGTAAAGAAAAAAATGGAATTACACTCAACTCCAAACCACAACAACTAAGGGAGTTTTGATGTTGCTTAGTGCGGCTGTTTTTGGCTTACTTTCTTAAGCTCACATGTACTAATTGGAAAGTAGGGGCCAACATGATATCCAATCAAATGATAAATAACATATGAAATTAGGACAAATTATGTTCCCTCATTAAATTCTCTATCTTCTCGACATCTTCCGGAGTGTCAACTCCATGGGCTTCATGCTCCACCTTTATCACCTGCATCCACATTTTTCGTTGAACATAACATGTCATTTCAGGACTTCTTCTAATGTTAGTAAAATGATAAATAGACAAACAACGCACATTAAGAACATGAGGCAAGAAAACGGTTGAAAGTTGTATAACAGCATTTGACCTTCATTTTATACCCATTCTCAAGGACTTTAAGCTGCTCCAGGTCCTCTTCAAGTTGCAATGGAGTAGGCTGAAGCTCTGGATATATCTTAAGAAATTTTGCATCGTAACTCTGCCCAAAAATATGAAACACTCTGACATATGATACATTCCCAAGCAACTTGGTTTCCATTCACCCACAGCTGCACAAATTTTTACACATGAAAAAACAATCCTTAAAATGGTTTCTTTGTTATACCTGGATTCCTAGGTGAAGTAAATATGGAAATTGCGGGTTTACTTTCGCTGATCTGTATCAAATAGAGCGAATACAGTAAAGAAGCTGCCCCAGTGAGAAAAAGATGGCTAAACAAAACCGCCAATCTTAATAATAATTAATGCACTCACTTGTTAAAGGGGATGAGGCCCCTTGAAAAATAAATGGCGCATCCCTTATTATCCACCACACATTTTACTCGATTGGGATCAAATGCATCTTTGGGCTTTAAGGATGTTACAGCAGTGCTAAACACTGCATCTGGGGCTGCCTGCATTCATATAGATTCCGGCAATAAATCATATGGAATGAGATAAAATTGTGCACAACACATTGACAGGCTAGCAATACAACATCTTTATCTTAAACAAAGATTATGACACAAGTTCATATGAAATTTCACGTTGTGTACAAGATGGTCGTATGCCAAAACCTCCTCATGCAATAATTGTTCATATTATTTGATAATAATATTATCACAAGTCATATCCACGTGTGCGAGTGCGCGCGTGTATGTGTAAGCCAACCCACCTGCAGCGCTTTAACAATGCCATCTATTATCTCAGGTTCAATAAGAGGCTCATCCCCCTGAATATTGACAACGACATCAAATTTTCTCTCTAGTTTCCCAAGTGCTTCATTGCATCGCTCAGTACCTGCATAGGGCACACTAATAAAGTTTTGCAACTATCAGAAATCCAACATGAATGTAACAATGACACCAGATAAGGACTAGTAAAAGCTTACCATTTCGACAAGATTCTGAGGTCATTATCACATCAGCCCCAAATCCACGGCAACATTCTGCAATTTTTTCATCATCTGTTGCAACAACTGCATCAACAACAAACAGTTGACGAAATATTGCAAACATGAAATTCAAATGGTGGAACTCCACATGTAAAAAACCAGAAAGAGATCAACCATCGTGCTAGGTATGTCATACACTAAAATGAATCCATCAAAAGTGATAAGCACTGTACACATCGTGGTAAAATGAAGTTTGAAATAATATAACATTAATACTGATATAGGAAGATGTCAACCACCAGGTGAAGTGCTGAATACACTTAACATATTACTTACATGTGAAGAAGAAAAATAGCATTTCGGGTTTCAGCTACAATCTAGTCTAGAATGCAGTTTTAACTCAAGTTGATACATCTATTGTCACTACCAAATTATATGAATGTAGTGCATGGATTTAGTTCACTAAACCTTTTCAGGGCCCTCAATATGATTGAGTTTGTGGCATACTGATGCTCGACTCTGAAAGGTCATGAACAGCTGGCAGTGGCAATCGCTAATGAGATAACTCACAGGCACCTTGCCATGTTCCTTTGCCATAACAACGGCATGAAGACTGTAAGACTAGCAGCTTTTGGCAACTATGATATGATTGACCCCATTAAGAACAGTTTTAGTTTCTGAAAGGGATAATAGTTTCTCCTAGCAAAACAGATCTTTTTGAACATATTAGCAAAACATCGCTACTGATTCAGCAGAGAATTTCTACCTCCTATCAATTTCTATTAATGTTTGAATTTCATTTGCTTTCAAGTGATAGTCCCATTTTGTTTCTCCTCTACAACTTTCAAAATTATGTTAAACAAGGTAGACTTCCATTTGTTTATGTAATAAAACAAGTGAACTAAAGTCCAGTACATAAAAACAGTTCACAGTGGAAAAGAAGTGGAGGAATAAGAGTTGAATAGAAATCTGTATGGTCAAAATTGGCCAGTCCCTTCAACAAAACACCAAGTCAAAGACATCATTTAAAAAGTGAAGCTCAGACAAGTTGGTCTACCTATGTGATCCAAACTAGTTGCCAGTTTTGCCCTTTCCCAAGTTCTCTGTATACAAACAACTAAAACATCAGTGCAAATTATTCTAAAGAAGCAGTATCCAAGCGTAGGTAACACTGTGATTGATTTAAATAACATTTCTAATATACTTTCCAATGATTTACAGTAAAGCATTAACTAAGCTACTTAAGAACTGTACAAGTGATACAATATACAAGTGATTTGAACAAACTAATGAAAGACTGATGATTGTATGGCAGATAATCTAGTGTTTTTTTTCCATCTTCCTTGGTCACAATTCTCACATCGGACCACTCAACGCAGGATGTCAAGAGCCGAGTTAATCAAAACATCCGCACAAGAATTATTTACTTGCATCCAAATACAGAGGCTCAATTGAAGTTACAATGGCATCTGATTAGGGATTAAAATGTGATTCAGGAGAAAGTGTCCAATCATCCAAATACAAAACTGACTAATGCGGAAAGAAAACGCGATGTAATAGCACATAAAATAAGTTGGCCAGTTTTAGGTTTTCCATCAAGTAAATTAAGGGGAAAAAAATATTCAAAGGCAATTCATCAGATGTATGTTAACTAATAAATCCACAACAGAAATTTTCATCAATCAGACGCAATATAGGAAACAAGTTAGTAAGTGGAGAGAGGGAGGACCTGGATCATGGGTTTGCCCAAGATATGTACGAGTGGCTTGCCTTGAAAGCGAGAGGAAGCAAAACGAGCAGGAATGATGCCGACAACTCGGCCTCGAAACTTTCGAGATCTGGGCAGATAACCACGAGCCGCAAAAGCTGCAGCAATAGCAGCTCCAACCACAATTCCATTTAAAATCCACGACTTGGTTGATGATGATGATGAAGATAAATCAGAAGAAGAGCAGATCGCCATCGCTGGATTAATCTTTATCTCGTTCGACGACTCAACAATCAATTGTGGGGGACAAATTAGAAAAATTGGCACATTTCAGCCATGGCTGATAAACTCTAAGCACAATAGATTGTCTACTGCAACACCCCACACAGATATTAAGAGCTTGGTTAAAATTAAAAAAGTTGACAAAGTGTCTAGTAGTATAACTTAAAGGGATTCACAGATATTGATGAGCTCCGATGAAATTAAAAAATAATATAAACACGCTTATATTATAATTGTTGAGTTGCCAATTCCAATTGCGTTGAATTTGGTAAAAACATCAATCCAATGTATTCGACTTTTTTTTTTGGCATTTGAAACATAAAACTAGAATTTACAAACTATATATGTGAAAAAAAATACATTGAATCCATTTGATTTTAACATGGATTAAATTCCAACATGACTAAATGCTTGAGCAATTGCCAATTTATCAAGTTCATTGTCAGTGTGTGTGCATATAAATACATAATGACAGTTATTTTTCTTCTTATCTCATAGTTTTAATGAAATGGATATGGATCTTCTATATAATTTTCAATATATATGTATATGAAGTTTCCCAAAGAAAAGAAGAACGTCAATAAGATAATCTAAACCGTATTATTGTTGTTGTTGATTCCAATCATAAGCTTTTTTTGCATGAAGAAAGGTCGACTAGTAAAGAAGAAATGGTTGAAGCCTGCGACAATACCCTTTTTACTGCAAAAAATAGCTAAGAAGAATCTACAGTTTGGAGAAGAATAGCCTTATAGAGAAGAATCTTATTAATTTCTCACTACAAAACAAACCTATAATAAAATATACAACAAAAAAATCCAGACTGTTAATCATCTTCCACAGGTATCCTGTTAGTTGGTGCTTTTTCCTGCTTTTGTACATATGCGGATGGGAACCATCCAGCCTTGCCTTTACATTCTCCTTCCGACCACCCTGTTGGAGCCACCTTTTCAATTACAAAATCATGATTAAGCTCTTTAGTATTCCAAACTTTAGCTGCTACTGATAAACACATATCACTCAGCCTAACTAAACAACTATATATAATACACATCACCAGGTAGCTGTTTAATGATGTAAAATGTTGAAATCTGACTTACCTGCCGAACCACTACATAGTCATCTAGAGATAGACTTAATTCGCCTTCAGCTTGGGCATCAAATGTGTGTATCACCTGAAATTTTTATCCATGCTACAAGATTAGCAGGTGGCTTGAGGAGAAGAATTCTTGAGCCATTATTTAGAATCGGGACAGACAAAAAAACTTACTCTTGCTACGAAAAACGTATCCTTCTGATTGACGTGTGTCTGATCGTCAGATCCATTGGTAGTATCCTCAAGTGCCAGTTGGGAGTTGATGGCTTGCTTCGTTGTTGCTGATTTGGCGAAAGAATAATCATTTAATTGCTCTTCCATGATCATCTGCTTCCAAAGTCGGTCAATATAAATTTCACATACACACCGAATAATGAGAGAGATTCAGAACAGAACAGCATATGCACAAACCTCATCTTGCAACTTATCTAAAATAGCAAGAACATGTTGATGAAAACATCTCTCCGCATCTACCTGAAAAATTATTGAAAAAACAAGTGAATTTATACATCATCCAAATCGAAACTAATGAGATTTATGAGAAATGGAGCAGTTAATTTGTTTACCATCGCAAATATACGCTGTAAAGTCACTTGTTGCTGCTGATTTTCAACAGATAACATGGCATCGGTTGCTTCTTTTCCAAGTGCCACAATGGCAGATTTAAGGTCGGTCAGTCTTGCTTCTGCATTTCTAAGCTTTAAGCAATTCTCTGCAGATATATCAGATTCCTTGGTCTTTGACCGTCTCTTCAAAACTTCAGCTCCCTGATTAAAAAAATATGGTAGTCAGTTAGTCTATGTGTTCCTTTACCTACCCAAAAAAATACAAAAAGTTACCTGGGCTTCAACCTCGTGGCGGAGTTTCTCATAACGATGTGTTAAATGTCGAGCATCTTCCAAAGGAGCTCCTGTTACCATTGCTCGAAGTGGCTCAGAAACCTATATATTACAAACCTATTACACAATTCGAAATGCTAACAAAAACCAAAAATACTGTAATTTCCTAACTTTGGATCATCCTCAATGTTCCAAATTTCTCCATCAATGTTTCCAACTCCAAGTGGGAGATTTAACCATTTAAATTTTGTTAGTTCCTTCCTTTTTTCCCTTTGAATTCGAGGAAAATCACAACAAGTTCGAATGATTTATTAACATAAACACAAATTTGAACACCTGATCACCAAGAATTCCAAGTAAAGTTTCCCTCTCATTCTCCACTAGGTCACGCGAAGCACCAAACTGAAGAACAGCTCTTGCAACATAAGCATTTGTGGTTTGAGCATCAGCTCCATATCTACAGCAATCTTCAGCCAACTTTCTACCTGAAGTAATGTAGGAGAAAGTATCAGCGCTGTGAAATTATGAACCAATGACAAGAGCTAAATCATATACCTATCTCCATTTGCTTCGAACTTGTAGATAAAAAACTTTCAATGCCACGAACAAGATTCTTCTGAAAATGCTGTGAAACATGACAAATGATAGTGCAAAAACATTAGTCTGCTATACCCTGTATATTATGATTCTGGACCTTCCTTAATCATAAAATCAGGAAGCGTCAAGTGTTCTTGCATTAGAACAAAGTCAAAAGAAAACAAAAAAATACATGGATCTTAAATAATTTCAAATTCTGATAAATAAGTTTCAGATTAGGGTACCTTAGCTTCCCTGGTAGAATTATAAAGATTCTGAAGCCGCTGATAACATTGTCCCTCTGCTTCATCAAGAACAGCAGATTCATTTCCAAAATGTCCCAAATGTTTCAGCACAGCCTGCAAATATATATGCATCCAAACAAGGTGAGATAACGATACGGATGAATTAGCATAGACAATCTTCTTGTAGTTATTAAAAAAAATATCTCTTGTTTTTAATGCCACATTTTCTTATGTAAGACTTCAAGAGAAACTTGGTAATGTGTACTCATTTCTAAAGTTGTTCTGTGATCCACGTGAACTAAGAACTTAGAAGAGTAAGCAAAAATGACAGTCCAGATTCCAGCAAAACTGGAAATGTCTAACAAGTAAACTGCCAAGTTAGGAGATGATACTTGAAAAGATTACGCAACAATGAAAACATTAGCTAAGTTCTTACTTTGATAACTATTTGGTGATTTTCTGATTAGTCTCCTTTAATCGGAGTTTTCCTTAGAGATCAATGTGTTATATATACATATACAGGTGGTATTATTGTTATCACTTGGAATCTTCTTATTAGCATCAAAATTATGTTTATTTTCTACATAGAAATCACAGAGTAATTTTCTAACTTAGAAGCTACTCTACAATCTACATTAACAAGAACAAAACACATATTGATAAGTACTTATATTAGTTAAACTGGAACAAACATGTTTTATAATAATTTTTTTTGTAATCAAACTTCTCTAACAAACACGGGACCCTTAGGTTGAGGAAGAAAAGCCACGCAATTTCCAAATCTAAGCTCATTTTTCTTTATTTTACTGATACAAATGGAATTAAAAATAAACTAATTTTCGGAATTGAGGACAAAAAGGAGAGTAAAATAAAGGAAAATAACACCCTCAGATCATCATCAATACAAAGAAACAGAAGGGAACATGAAAAAAAAGAGAAGAAACAGAAACCCACTTGCTGTTGCCTTGCAACTTGCTCTCTAAGCCTAGCAGCTTGCTTCTTGAAAGCCTCCATAGCCAAAAACCAGTCTGGCCAAAATATAGTACAAAGTAATCCCCTTTATACAGAAATCTAACAACAGCCAGATATCGATAGTCGGGGACAACAGAAAATCAATAAAAATTAGAGTTCATGGAGAAATTTTACATGCCCTGAGGCTAAAAACAGGGAATCAGGAGAGCAAAAGCATAAGATGGGGAAGTGGAAAGGGAAATCAAGGTGGGTTTCATCTAGTGGTGTTAATTTCTGGTAGTGTTGATAGAAGATAGAGTGAAAATACTGTAGATGGAAAGAGAAAGGGAAGGAAATAGAACAGAAAGGGTATAGGAGACAGGCACATGCTATGAATATGATTGAGGCATCTGCTTCTCCTTGTATTTGCTTTTCTTTTGCCTTTTTAGTTGTATGTTTTTAACCCCTTTTCTGTCTTGAAATTTCCTTTTCTTTTTGTTGAATGTTAACACGGTTGTTGAAATCAGGTTGATTAATACTTCTAGATCTCGACTTATTAATGAAGAAATCGACCATAACTAGGGGTGTTAAACGAAAGTTTTTGGATTTATGACTTAACTAAATAGTTTAGTTTTTTTACCAATCAATTCAAATGTTACACCTATCAAAATGAAGGTAAAAGATTTTATATTCCATACCCAGTTTTTTCAAAATTCATATCTTGAATATATAGTGCAGTTTTTATTATTTTTGAAATATGACATTTTAGTTAATCATAAAAAACCATCTTTTTACATACAAAAACATATACTAAAAAGAAAACCAAAAAAATAATGGACATTTCAAAATTTCTTGAATAATCACTTTACCTAACATTAATTTTTGCTATTCCGAAAATATAAATTTATTATCAGCAATAAACAGTAATCTCGTATTATGTCTACCGAAGGGATGACAAATTATGTCTAATTTTATATCTAATTATATATAGTTTATAGAGTTGTCGGATTTCATTACGTTGTAGAGATTTTTTTTAAAATTGCTAAAATGCTTTAATGGATATACAATAATAACAATAAAAACTTTATCACTCGAATGAAAATTCGAATCTATGACTTCACATTTTAAATTATTAGGCTAAAACGTTTACCACAATATTGATAAATAGCAAACTTAAATACACAACTTGATAATAAATTTTATTTGTGCAAATTGAAAAGATAGACTATGTGATTATTTTATTTTAGGACAAACTTCCAAAAAGTAACATGTGGATTTAGTATTTGGAAAAGTGAATTTTTTTGCAAAAGGTATGTGGGTTTTAAAAATTGTCAAAAGGATGATAAAAAATATTTTTCATTCAAAATAGTGATGTTATGGAGAACATTTCAATCAACTCAACATTCTCATAGTGTAATCTTATTTTTTCAAATTATACGTCAAGATTTGAGTAAGTTTCGGAAATTTTCATTTGTTATGATTATTTAAAGTTTATCATCATATATTAATTAAAAAATATTTGCATAGTTCAAGAATTTTCAAATTTTACAATGATATGTATTGCATTTTTATTAAACTTTTGCAAAATTCCATTTAAAAATGAACAAGATTTTTTATTATTATCACATAATTTAATATTGAAAATCCTTTATTGGGTAATTTTTGAAATCTCGAACCTTCTATTGAAAAAAAATTCTAAACCCCCGTTTTACAAATAAGTTTATCACAAGATAAAGTTTTTAAGTTTGCCATTTATTTTATTTTAAGTGAGTGATTATCATTTTTTTGTTCTCTGTAATTATAAATACAATCAAATTGAAATAGAATTAAATATTGATTACATTAAATTTATGAGCTATGATGTCTTTGTTTTCAATAAAGAAAATTTTACTTTTTCCTTATCATCATTGAATCAATCATCATATCTATCCAATGATAATAAAAGATAAATAATGAAAACTTTATTAAAAACAAAATTATCATAGAATATGCTTTGAATTAAACATGGAGAAGGTCCTTAAAATAAATGAGAGATTACATTTTTAAAATCATGTGCTTTTCTTTATTGTTTTTTTTACAAAAGTAACTAAATTGTTTTTCTCTTTATTATTCTTGAATAATTGTTATAAATTTTGATAAATTCCAATAATTTACTAAACAAACTAGTCGTCGTTTGCATCATATTTATAAGGGTGAATAATTATAACCT